>BHFT01031308.1:80308-96320 GCA_004320025.1 Laticauda laticaudata | reverse complement strand
GAACTGTTCTTTATGATTGGCAACATGTGTGATAATAGTCATAGGTCTCTGGTAATTATAGATGCTTCTGATGTTCTTTTAATAATGTTGGCCATTGTGAACAGTCATGATTATACCCCACTCAGACTTTTAATTATGTTTATCAATTTAATAATATGGTCTCAACAAGTGTGGTACATACAACGAAAGATACAGTGGACTTTGGTACTTCATCATTAATAGGTTCTGGGAGAATGCAATGGTAAACCAAAAATGATATACCAAACATATTTTTTTCCTCATAAGGATAATGTGAGTCACAAAGGCAAAGATCGAACTAGACACGTTCTAGGCTTGTGCAACTGTAGTATAACCACAATGAGTCAGCACAAAATTATGACAGGCCTTCCCTCTTACATACTGTTGAACATCCTCATTGTTCTACAGGGTTTCTGTTGTTTCTCACTAGTTCAGGATCCTCCATTTCTAAAAAATGAAATACGAAGCCAAAAGAAACCTCTTCCTTCTTGTGCATTTTCTTTCTGTTTTTTAAGTTCGCATTCTATTCTTCAAGAGTGACACCATTTTAAAAACTTTGAAACAACCACCACATTAATTTTAGTCCTTAGACTTGATAGCCAAAAACCAAAAATCAACACCAGGTAATCACAATAATCTAAAGCTGTTTCTCTTGCCTTCTTTTTTCCACTTTCCTCTTCCCTGGGTTCTCTTATCTTGGTTGCAAAGTTTCAGTTAACAATGTATCTTTAGAATCTTGTTAAGTTCACTGTTAATTTCCTTTCACTTTCCAGGTGGTCTCCTCATTTTCCAAGATTCCACTCCTTTTGGTTTTTCCTCTTTAAAAGTTTTTGAGAATCCAGAAATCTTTATTAATCACCACCTTTGACATTTTTATTTTCAGCTTAGAATACCTGTTAATTCAAAGTGGATTTTGCCATTTCTTCTTAAAATTTCTTATAGTTGTCATATAGGGAAGAAAAGAAAAAAACCCAAATCCTTTCCTTTCCCTCTCTCATTGCCATTTCAAAGTCTTCTTTTGCGAACAATGTTGTTCTTTATAATTCAAATTCCAGGGTACCTTAATTGTTGCTCTTTCAGTTCGAATTCCAGTCAGCCAAATCTTTCTCTCTTATCCCTCCTGCATCATTCTTTTTCCAGTCAAGTTCTCTTCTGGAGTGGCCATTTCTGACCACTGCTGCATACCAGCCTTCAAGAAAGGGAGTAAATGGACGGCTGGGAGGGAGATGCGACTCTCCTCAACCTGCTGACAGTCCTCCCCCTTCTTCGCCACCTTATGGGGTGGCTTAAGCCCAAACAAGCAGCTTGGGGTGCGCCAAGCGCGAGCACAGATCGACGGCGGAAAAAAAAAAAAAAAAAAAAAACAAAAAAAAAAAAAAAAAAAAATAAAAAAAAAAATCGCAGATTTCAGTCTATCGCTGGAAGAGCTCAAACTGAAAGCAGCCAAGTTTGTTCAGTATTTTGATCAGATACCGTTGAGGATGCTCAGCAATTTTAAAATGTGAGCACAGGCTGGAAACCACTGCCATAACTTCAAAGTAGTCATAATCAAAGGTTGTAATGTCAACTCCTAAATATTTCATGGTCTTTTAGAGTTGCCAAAGAATGGGAGGGGGAGCAGGTGGCAATTGGATAACAGAAAGGCCATTCCTAATTTTTTTCAAAGACAGTAACTAGTGAACCAAAGTCCTGTTGCACAAAATTCTAACTTTTATTGATGACTCTTGGCTATGGATGTGTCCCATTGGAGAATATGAATTATGATACACCCAGGGGTTAGGAGAAAACCAGGGTGACAATGAATTATGTGTCTCAGAGTCGGCTACATCCAGGCAGTGCTGGATATGTTAACTCCCAATAAATCCTTTTTAAGTTTTGGAAGTTTGGCTCAAGACTCCTGATTTAAATGGGGTAACTGCCGGAATCCTGAGAGTAAGCTCAGTAGTGGTAATTAGTAGTAGTAATTAGGTAGATAAGTAGTTAGATAGTCTTCAACTTTCAACCCTTTGTTTATTGACCATTCAAAGTTAAGATGATACTGCAAAAAATTACTTATAATCATTTTTCACATTTACAGTGAACAAGAGAGGGCAAGAAATTTTATGCAGTAGCACCTTAGTATTTTATGAATGATAGCTCTCTTAAGTTATTGCTCAAAGTATTTTTTAAAAAGAAACATTTCAGGTGTGTAAGTCAAAACTGTTGACAGATGCAATGTATCTTTATTTTTTAAATTTAAAAAAAACTTTCATGTCATCTCTTTTTTAGGGTAGCATTTCATAAATTACATTTGTGACAACCAAGAGGAAAAAAATCCAGTTTGCAGTCTCCCCAAATCCTCAAAATAGCTGGGATGTTAAATACAACAGAGATGAATCTCATTAAAAGGTTGAGCCATTGCAAGATATTACTTCCATTCTTTACTTCCCTTAATAATTATTTGATTAATGTAAAATAAAGACTGCGGATGTTTGGCGTTCCTTTGGGGAAATGACTGTGGTTACTTTCTAGTTAACCCAGCATTTCCTCAATCAATCTTTAGATCAGAGCACAGTAAGCACATGTGCCATCAGCTCAGCTCGCAAGAATACAGGTATTTATTATTTATTACGCATTGACGAACATAAAAATTATTTAAGTGGCTGAAAGAACAAAAGGCAGGGAAAATAGGCACACAGCTTTCCAGAGCCTCTGAAAACAGATAGAGGACAAAGCAGAAGAGACATGGAAAGAAAAGCACAGGTGATCTCATCTCTATTTTGTACCAGGATGGAAAAAAAAAAAAAAGGTTTGCCAGAATAATGTACATCAGGGGTCCCCAACCCGCAGGTGCAGGGGTGGGCTGCTGGGGGTTCGCAGGGTTCAGGAGAGCCCCCAGCTAAGATTCTGTGCAGTTCAGAGAACCCCCAAATCGCACTTCTGGTTGCCCGCCCCATCCCACCCTGCTCCTCCCCTCCCAGGAGTCCCCATGTGGCCCGTTTTGGAGGTAGGTAAGTGCAGGGCACGCACAGAGGCTCAGGGAGGGCAAAAACCGGGACTCCTGGAAGTTTGGGAAGGCTGGAAATGGGCCCGTTTCCGGCTTCCAGAGAGCCTCCAGAGCCCAGGGAGGCTGTTTTCGCTCTCCTGGAGGCTCGAGAAAAGCATCCGGAGTTCAGGGAGAGCAAAAACGCCCCCCTGGCATGATGCAGGAGGCCAACTAGGCTACACCCACCCAGCAACTGGGCAGGGAACCCTTTGCTAAAATTTTTGAAGTCCACCACTGCCCAGACCATAGCATTCTACCAGGCCGTGATCTATTCGTAACTGGGCCATGTGAGGAAAGGGTCGGCAGTTCAGCTTGTATGCAGCTCAGCTTGTGCAAGCAGCGGGCTGGTGAGCTGGCAAGAGTGCACATTTACACGCTTGCAAGTTGAGTTGTGCACACATGCACCAGTGTGGCCTGGCTTTCTTCTACCCCCACCCATCCAGGCTGCCAAGCCTCAAAAACTGCGGACTGCTGATGTTCACAACAGTTATGGCTATTTGTATATTTTTGGTTACTTGAGATAACACAAGTTCCCTTGAGTTTAGATGGGCGGCCTATAAATTTTACAAATAAATATTTTCTTATAAATACACTATGATTCAAAATGATAGTCCTTGACTCATGACCACAAGTCCAACATTTCTGTTGCTAAGAGAGACAATTGTTAAGTGAGTTTTGTCCCATTGCCATTGCCTGCTTCCTGGCGCTGGGAGAGAGAGACTGGCTCACACTCGCAAAGCTGGCTTTCTTCCTAAGATCACAGCCTCCCAGTTTCCAGTCTTGTGCCTTAATCGCTATACCATGTTGGTTCTCTATTTTAAGGATAGAAAAAGTCATATTAAGTTTGTTGAGGCTCAATGCTTACAATACTAGACAACACAGTATCAACAGTAGAGACCTTCAAATTTCTAGGTTCTACTATATCACAAGACCTAAAATGGACACCTAACATCATAAACTTCATCAAAAAAGCACAACAAAGAATGTTCTTTCTGTGCCAACTCAGAAAGCTCAAAGTGCCCAAGGAGCTGCTGATCCAGTTCCACAGAGGAAGGATGGACTCTGTCATCTGCACCTCTGTAACTGTCTGGTTTGGTTCTGCAACCAACAGGACAGACACAGACTTCGGAGGAGAATTAGAAATGCAGAAAAAACAATTACGACCCACCTGCCTTCAATCGAGGACCTGTATACTGCATGAGTCAAAAAGAGGACTGTGAAAATATTTAGATACCCCCTCACATCCTGGACATAAACTGTTTCAACTCCTTCCCTCAGAACGACGCTATAGAGCCCTGCACACCAGAACAACTAGACACAAGGACAGTTTTTCCCTGTCTGCCATCACTCTGCTGAACAAATAATTCCCTCAACGCTGTCCAACTATTACAGTCTGCACTACTATTACTATTAATCTTCTCCTTACCCCTGATCACCCATCCCCTCCCACTTGTGACTGTATGACTGTAACTTTGTTGCTTATATCCTTATGATTTATATTACCTGTTTCCTAGTATGATTTGATTGATTATTGTACCCTTTGACTATTATTAAGTGTTGTACCTGATGATTCTTGACTCTTGATGTATGTACCTTTTTTTATGTACATTGAGCGCATTTGCACTAAGACAAATTCCTTGTGTGTCCAATCACACTTGGTCAATAAAGTATTCTATTCTATTCTATCTTCACTCTTACTTTATGGGAAAAAATTGCTGCTGAGCTCCCAATTGTTATTTTTTTGGGGCAGTGTCATTTGGGCAAATTTGGGATTACAAAATAGGACCTGCTGTTAAGACATGTGCTTTGCTAAAAAGGATGCTAAGGAACACAGAGTCCTTTGGCAGAAGAGCAGGATAAATACTTTTAACAAGATCAAAGGGTTTAGGTTCTTGCCCCATCTGCTTCCCTTTCATCAGCACTGAGGCCTGGAAAGAATTTCTCCATTTCTCCTTTATTTCCTTCTCATCAGCAGTGATATCAACAGCATATAGAGCAATATGAACAATGCGCACATGCACAGAGGGTGGGGGGTTGCATGCAATGCATTCTGGGTGTTGGCACGCAAGTGCGCGTGCATTTACGCGTGCACTATTTTTGGCACAGGAGCCCAAAAAGGTTAGCCACCACTGCCCTAGTCATTTCTTGTCTTATTACAATGAACTCTACATGGGGCTGCCCTGGGAGAGCACCTGGAAGCTCCAATTGGTGCAAAATGTAGCAGTCTGCATGGTTTTGTGCAGACCTCAGTGTGTGCACATGTATCACCTCTCTTGTGGGAGCTGCATTGGTTGCCAATTTGCTTCCGGGTGCAATTCAAGGTGCTGGTTTTCCCCTTTAAAGCCCTTCATGGCTCGGGACCAGGTGATCTGAGGGACCATCTCTTGCTGGTCACATCCACCTGTCCCACCAGACAGGTGGGGAGGCAAGGAATGTTGCGGGTCCCATCTCCGAGGAAGATACAAGTGGTGGGATCCAGAGTGGGATGAAGCCCATTAAATGGCTCATGTGATATGTTGTCACTGGGGTGGACGGGTTATTTTATTATTTTATTCATTTATTATATGATTCTCTTTTATTACTTTTATTGATTTTATACGAGTTTTTTTTATTCTTGTAAGCCACCTTGAGTCACCATGTGTGAATAGGCGGCAGTATAAATTTCCTAAAACAAACAAACAAGCAAACAAACAAACAAACAAATATCTGCATGTGCCATAATGTTTTCAATAAAGAAACCTGGTTAGTTCACTCCAATTTCTTCTATCTGTATTCAAGCAATATGTCAAGCAAGTGCATTGCAACCAGGAAAACGACACGCATTTAATTCAACCAGCAAAGCAAGAACCAGCCAATGACAATAAATAGAATATTATTCAACTTCTCTGACTATGCACCTGATTAATTCAGATTGCCCTCCACAATCTCCGAGGAGGCAAATTAACACACACAGACGCAGGGACTTTGTGCAGGTTTGCCAATTGATTTTGACTGAGCCTCTTTCCATTTTCTCATTGAACATCCCAAGGTATTCAGTCTGCTAATCACTCATGTATTTAATTGCTATTTACTTGCTGCGGCATCTGAGATCTATCAGTGGAGTCTCTTTAATTAGAGATTAAAGTCGGAGCAAATAGGGGAGCACGTTGCAAACCAACTGAGAGAAAGGTAAGTTTATGTCCTGGCAACAGCAGCAATAGGTGTGTGTATGTGGACTTAACAGTAGCAATGGGTGTGTGTAAATATGGGTGGGGCTAAATTTTGTTCACATCACTTCAACGATCATAACCCTGTAATATTATCTGTTTAAGGACCGGTTGCAAGTCCATTATTCAGCACCGTGAAATTTGATCATCCTTGATCATCAACCTGTAACCTTTGCAGCCAGCTTCCCACAAACAAAGTCAATGGGGAGAGATGGATTTGCTTAACAACTGCAGTGATTCGGTTAAAAACCATGGCAAAAAAAAGGTGTAAAATTGGGCACACCCCACGAAAACAGCTGCTTTGCTTAACAAGGCAATTCTGATCCGACACAGGGGTTGTAAGTTGAGGTCTATCTGTCTATTACGCCCCATCTATTATTCAGGAACAGATATTCCTTAAATAAAAATAAAATAAAATCCGAGGATATCCTAGGAGGCATTATTCTAACTCAGCTGTAAAATGCAATCAGTAGACATGGCACCAGCTGAGCCATCGAGCTTCTAAACTTTGTGAGGACTTTATTGCTTAAGAGACAATCAGAGAAAATTGGATTCTTAGGTTTAACTATGGCTATTTTGTTTTTTGGCTTCCAGAGCTGATTCTCTCTACCACATTTTTTTATGGGAGATTCTCCAGCCAGAATAATTGCAAGACCACACTCCACTGCCTGGGATAAATACATTTGAAAAATACAGACTTGAGTACTAAAATTAATAATTCCCGCATGGAATAACGGCAGCTTCTAAACAACCACCAGCATTAAGCTGTCAATAAACAACAGAAAATATCATCCAGGCTGTTCTTCTATTTTTAAGGCTGGTGTAAACACGCAGAATCAGCAGCTGAAGCTGTGAAGTGCTATGGAACCAAATAACCCGTTGACATGTTTGAAACCAGTTACGTGTTTCCCCGAAAAAATGACCCACCCCGAAAAGAAGTCCTATGTGGTTTTGAATGCATGGGCTAAAATGAAGCCCCCCCCCAAAAAAAATTAGCCCTAGTTAAGACCCCGCCCACCCTGGGGTGCAGGGAGTGGGGTGAGGTGCACAGGTAAAAATTAAACTAGGTGTTTGGGTCCGAGGGTGGCGTCGCTTACCTCAGAGCCCGTCAGTTCCCTGGAGAGTCCCTTCAGCAACAAGAGTCCCTTCAGTGGCTCCCGGACAACAAGCCACCCCACAGCTGCAGTTGAAGTTGCACTGTGTATGACATAGCAGACGCGAAGAGGCTCCATGCTCCCACAGATAGTTGAGAAGATGACAGCTGAGCTACTGACGGAGTGGAGCTGCTACAAGAGTTGGCGTTGGGACAGTGCAGCTTGGGATTCGGCTGAGGGGCACGTGGGAATGGGTTGCAGAACCGGGTGGACGGTGAAGGGTGCATGAGGTGGGGATCAATTAGAAAGAGGTGGTATCGATTGATAGGGTGGCAGCAAATGGGATAATGGAATAGGTGGGGCAGGAGTGCAGCTGTGTGTAGGTGGGGCTGTGGGTGTTACACTAATAAAAGGGAATGGAAAACAAACACTCTCGGTGTTGCTTGGCTGAGCCATTCTTGCCAGAGGAGAGTGTTTGCTGTTTGCTTATCATGGAATAAACCATCACTGGTCGACACAGAAGCTGGTGTCTTTATTCATTTTGGTGAAGCAAATCTTCAAGACTCGAGGACTGGCTGAGACTAGGATGGGGATGGGCGGGTAGAGCTGCCCTATTTACCAGGCTTCGCGTACCCTGACACCTTCCCTGCCTTGCAGGCCCACTTCTTTTGCAGCCTCTTGCCGCCGCTTGCACGTGTCACCCCCGGCCTCCAGTTCGCTGTCAGAAGTTTCTGGAAAACCCTCTCCAACTGATGGGATTCTGGAAGGCTCTGATGGAGAAATGGAGCCCAGGGCAACACATACGAGCGGCAGCAAGTGGCCGCTGAAGTGGGCCATGAGGGGGCTCTTGCTCGGCGGGGGCTGTCAGGGCAGTGGTGGCAAGGTGAGTCAGAAATTAGGCCCCCTGAAAAGAAGCTGTAGCTGTTTTTTTCAGGGGTCAAAAGAAAAATTCAGGGGTCTTCTTTTTGGGGAAACACCATATTCATCTCATCATTTCCAAGCGTCCGAATTTTGATCAAGTAGGGAATGCTGCTATGGGTCATAGGTTACTTTTTTCAATGCTGTTGTAACTTTGAACAGGGTCAATAAACAAATGGTTGTAAACTGAGGACTATCTGTAATACAGTACTCTCAAATCTAGGGTACAAGTCTAAGTGACCTCTGGATAACTATAAACAGAAATAGAAAGACAGGGTCCGTGATGTTCTCTAAGCTCGGTTGTTTTCTTGCAGACGTTTCATTACCCAACTAGGTAACCTCATCCATGGGTTGACAAGTGCTACAAAGAAGTGGGGCTTGCTCTTATTTAATAGCCTACTAGTGGCTTGTCCTGTCAAACAACAACAACAACAGCCCAATCAGGGACCCACCAAGAAAGCAACCACCAACACTGGCAGTGCATGCAACTAGTGTATAAAATGACAGCAAACTCCACTCCCTACTACCACTGATGGCGTTACCTAGTTTATTCATAAAACGTCCAAAAGAAAACAATCAAGTTCAGAGAGCACCAAGAACCCCACCAGTTCAACCCTGAGCTACAAATACTGTCTTCTATCAGAAATAGAAAGGATTAACTTTTGTGTTAACATCTAGCGATGATTATCCTAATTTTTTGCAACTTAGATCTGGTAGCTCTAAGCAGTACATAACAGAGCAATAGCATTTAGTCTTCTGTAACTCCTCATAGAGTTTTCCAGCACTCTCTGCATGATTTATAATCTCAACATATTGTTCCCAACAATTTGGGTCCTCGTTTTACTAACCTCTGAAAGATGGAAGGTTAAATCAACCTTGAACTCTATCAGGATCGAAATCCAGGTTGTGGGCAGAGTTTGCCTGCAATACTGCACTTTAATCACTGGGGCTCTTGTACTTTCATCAAACCTTCCATGATGCAAGTACATTGCATAAATGGAGGCAATTACTGGGGGCAATTTCCATTCCTGGCAACTTGTTGATGTGGGAACTTCAGCTCCCAGCATTCATCAGCTGGCATAACCATTGCCGAGAATTCTGGAAGTTGAGGTCCACATATCTGGATATTGTTCAGGGTGGAAAACCCTGGCAATCATATCAATTTAACTTCCTATCTCCTTAGGCAAACTTCTACATTGGTACCCACCACTACATACTTACAAGGAAACACCAAGTTAGGATGCTAAATGTGTATTCTATTACAAACGTTTGGTACCTCTAAATCAGGCTACTGTGATCAGTTAAAAACTGATGGAAAACATTGTCTTCTTTATGGACAATTAAAAACACTTGTGACACACATTTTTGCATGTCCTATTATTATTATTATTCTATGAAAAGTGCCTACAGTCTGCAAGAGCCCCAAATTACTGTAAGCTTTAAAAATTAAAGTGCCTTTTGACAGTACAGTTCTCGTCTCACCCCAAATTGGCCTGATAAATTTTTCTATGCATTTTTAATTTCAAAATGTATAAGGACAAGAAGAAAAAAAACCACTACCCACATTGAATATCTGCCTTCAGAAGTGGGCAGATAAATGGAGTGGACCTATTTTGAGCCATTCATCCTTACTAAGCACTGTTCTTCCTTGCTTAAATTAAAAAAAAAATCTGCCTGTTAATAGATATGTCAAATAAAAGGATAATAGAGTGGTAAAGACCTTGGAGGTCTTTTAGTCCAACCCCCTGTTCCAGCAGGAGACCCTCTATCCCTCCAGAGAGTTGCTGTCCAGTCTCCTCTTGAAAGTATCCAGTGTTGGGGAATTCACAACTTCTGGAGGGAAGTTGTTCCATTGATTAATTGTTCTCACGATCAGGAAATTTCTCCTTAGTTCTAGATTGCTTCTCTCCTTGATTAGTTTCCACCCATTGCTTCTTCTCCTCCAATAGGTTGATCCCCTCTTCTTTGTGGCTGAGATATTGGAGCACTGCTATCATGTCATGCAGTTCTAAAAAGGATTGACAACACTAGTCATCCTGAACTAAAGCCAGAACTGAGGATAGAGATGTGTCAGAAGATATCAAGGGAAATTCAACAAGCAGAAGGAACATGTGTATAAGGGATAACAAAGAATCCTTCCTAGATGAACCTTACTGAACTAAATCTGATCTCCATTTTTGTGCACTAATATGCCTATTTATATCAGAGGGATGTATATAGGAAAAAAAATACCGGTGGGATTTTGCCTTTTTAGAGACTGGGCAATACCACAGACCCAAATTATCTCAATTCCCACAACTGTGGACATAAAACAAAATCCCCTTCAAGTGAAGCTTACTTTCTGATGATCCCAGGGGGCCAATTATGTTTTGTTAACAAAAATCGGTCCCACCTTCCTCCCCTCTGTGTGTTTAACTTGCCGATCTAAACAAGGTTTCTTTATTAGTCTCTCAATAGGTGTTTCAAGGTTAGAACCTACCATTCACTACAAGCCTGGAATTAACAATCTTGTTGCTAAAGCAACTAATGATTATAGCTACTAGATAAAATGTGTCCATTGTCAATCAGTTTCAGTCCTGATAATTAAGGTTTCCTGCCTGAGCAGAGAGTTAGATTAGAAGACCTCCAAGGCAGGGGTAGGCTTTAAAAAACTTAGCAACCAGTTCTCTGCCCGGTTGCTGGGTGTGCATGGCCATGGTGGGCATGACCCAGTTGGCCTCCTGCACCATGGGGAAGGGGCATTTTCACTCTCCCCGGGATCTGGAGGCTTTTCTCGAGCCTCTAGGAGGGCGAAAACAGCCTCCACAGGCTCCGAAGACCATGTGGAGGCTGAAAGCAGGCCCGTTTCTGGCCTCCCCAGGCTCCAGAGGCTTTCCTTGAGCCTCTGAGAGGCCTGTTTGCTCCCTTCCCAGGCTCTGAAGGCTCTCTGGAGGCCAGAAATGGGCTTGTTTCCAGTCTTTTGGAGCCTCTGAGAGGCCTGTTTTTCATCCTCCCAGAACCTCTGCACGGGCCCTGCACTTACATGGGATCCAAAACAGGCTGTGTAGAGACTCCTGGGAGGGGAGGGGTGGGCGGGGTGGGGCCAGCCAGTCGTTGTAACTACCAGTTTGGTGAACCAGGCATAAAATTAGCATCCGGTTCGCTCAAACTGGTGCAAACCGGTAGCAGCCCACTCCTGCTCCAAGGTCCAACTCTGTTATTCTGTATTCTGTTATTCTGTTCTCCTCCTCACCTCCTTCAAAACACCACTTTATCAGTTTTTATTTTGAATAATTTATCTCAGCTATAAAGCACCACTGTGTTGTCCTACGTTTTGGATCTGAATGCAAGGAGCATTAGAGAGGATCCATTCCTAACTATGATTGACCAGGAAAAGAATTGCAAAGCAATGGTGGTTCCTTCAGTGAAAATATCTTACATAGGCACAACATGCCCAATTAGGTCAATTAGCAAACTAATAGATTCATGTGCTCAAAATGCTGAGCTTGGCGTCCTGTTTTATGCTGGTAATTGGAATAAATCATTGAAAAGTAATTGGCATAGCTGGTCTAATGCGGAGAAAAGGCTGAGGGAATCTGATTGGGAAAATCTGTGCTCGGAAGCATCTTGCAAACAGTATCATCCATTATTTGTAGCCAGGTCTTTTTCGGTTCACTGGACAGTGTCTGAAAGGGTAAGTAAGAATAGGAAGTCATGAACTTGTCCTAGCCCTCAGAACTGGGTTCAGGGGATTGAGGAAAGCATCTCAGTTGCAAGGCAACATTGCCAGAGTTCAGAAGATAAGTATAAAAGCTGGGGAAATTTTGTTGCAACACCTTTAAAAATCAGACACTCCTTATCTGTTTGTTCCAGCAGCTTCAGTTTCCTCCAATCTCTTCAACTCCAGGGAGAAAGAAATCCTGGCAGTTGATCATCTCTAATTGCAACCATCTTAGGGCAAGTGGCTTTCCCAAGATCATTCCCAAGAGTTCTCATGGATAACACCAAGTCTTACATGATACTTCAAGTCCTTCTTACAGTATTAGACGTGACATTTTAACCTGGGTTAGATCTTTTTAAGCGGTCGCCTGCTCTATAAAATTAATCTTTGTGGTCCTTGTGGTTTAATGCAGCGGCCCCTTAACAGATATAACAGATTAACAGTGTTGGAAGGGACCTTTCAGGTCATCTAGTCCAATCCCCCATTCAAGCAGGAGACCTACACCATTTCTGACAGATGGCAGTCCAGACTCTTCTTGAAAGCTTCCAATGATAAAGCTCCCACAACTTTTGTTCCATGGGTTGATTATTCTCACTGTCAGAAAAATTCTCCTTATTTCCAGGTTGAATCTCTCCTTGTTCAGTTTCCATCCATTATTCCTTGTCTGGCCTACATGGGACTTAAGAAAATAACTTGACCCCTTCCTCTCTGTGGCAGCCCCTCAAATATTGGAAGACTAGCTATCATGTCTCCCCTGGTCCTCCTCTTCACTAGACTAGCCATGTCCAGTTCCTGAAACCATTCTTCATAAGTTTTAGCCTCCAGTCCCCTAATCATCCTGATTGCTCTCCTCTGCACTCTTTCCAGAGTCTCAACATCTTTTTTATAATGTTGTGAGGTGACCAAAGCTGGATGCAGTATTCTAGGTGTGATCTTATTAAGGCTTTATAGAATGGTATTAATCTAACCTAACTTTTTGGGCTCAGTTGTGTTTGTACATCAACCTTTTTACTGAGAGGATATGGTGCACCTAAAAACAACAGAATGCTGAAACGCCCTTGATGTGCTTTTTAAAATTTAATATTTGTGTAACAAGAGCTAAAATTATCCTTTAACAAGCTTGAAACTTTTTCAGATACAAGAAGATGGGAATGAAAGAAAAGAACCAATGTCTCATCAAATGTTACGAGTTTCCTTCTGTAGTCAAAGCTAAATTGTGCAGCCAGCTGCAAAGAAAGATAATATCCAAGGATATCTTAATAGGTTAGATGCCATGTCACATTCATAATGTATTCAGCTGAGAAGAATACTCAAAGAGTCTTGTATTTGTGCCATTCAGCTACACCTTCAAGAGCCTTCAGCAATTCTGTTGTGGCCTGTTGACTGCACCCCCCCCCCTCAAGCAGCCAAATCAAAAGTGGAGGTGTGGGTCAGCAATCTAAGCACTCCAAGGGGNGGCCTGTTGACTGCACCCCCCCCCCTCAAGCAGCCAAATCAAAAGTGGAGGTGTGGGTCAGCAATCTAAGCACTCCAAGGGGGAAGAGGGAATGGAGCTGGCAGAGTGGGGGGGAGGGAGGCAGAGCCTGGGCCATCGGTCAGCCTTCAGGTGGAGAGTCAACAGCCCCCAGGTCTGGAGTTGGCTGATGTGGAAGAGGAGGAACAGCTGGAACCAGTGCCTGATAAGCGGATGCATAGAAGGCAGAGAGGAGAGGAGAGCAGTGGAAATCTATGGGATGGTCCTTGGGACAGAAGAGCCACCGCTGCTAGCCAAGCCCCACTCAACTCTGTGAATAAAAGGCAGGGGGCAGAGATGAATAGATGTGACAAACAACTATTCATCTCCTGATGGACAGACTTGTTAGCCTGCTGTTAAGAAAGAAGCTTTTTACCGGGGCTGCTGGTACTCCTAATAAAGGAATCATTGATTTAAATACAGAGAGTTTGTCGTATTTGGGGAGCTGGGTCAGAACAAATTCACCCCCCTGATTCCTGTACATGTTCTTGAAGTAAAGATGAAAAGTCACCAATTTCTCTGCGCAGAATGAAAAAGGGAAGGTCAACCAAGGGATAGAGTAAAAAAAGCAACTCTGAGAATTCCAATGATTTGGATACTTTCAAAGGGATTAGAATAAAAAAACAGTTACCCTCTTTTTATAATCTCAATGAAGCATTTAAATGAGAAGATTTGGTGTGTGAAAATCTCAAGCAAATATCCCTGGTCTGAGGCTAATTCTATGAAGTTGTCTCTTTTTATGGGCGCGCCCTTCACAGCCACTGCAAAAGCTGATTTATGGAACACAGCCCTCAATATCCAGTGAGATTAAAATAAAGTCAATTCTGTCCACTAGCTATAGGGTTCCTGACTGGTTGGATTAGTTGCATGGACATTATTTTCATTTATTTTTTAAGAACATTTATACAGCCACTCAACTTACTCTCAGTGACTCTGAGTAGCTTAGAAGGATAAAACCCCAGTACAAAGATGCCTATGGAGATTCTCAGCCATCCAGGTCATGGTTGTCCCAAAGGTGCTTTTTCAAGAGGTAACCAGACTTTCTGGTTTTTCTTTGAAGGTGTTTTGCTTCTCATCCAAGAAGCTTCCTCAGCTTTGACTGGATGGTGAGGAATAGAAGCAGTATAAATCCTTCCATTCCTCACCATCTAGGCCAGGGGTTGGCAAACTTAAACACTCAAAGAGCCACAAAGGTCCTAACCAGAAGCCCCCCGTTCAATTCTGGAGCCAATCGGAAGTCCAATTCCCCCACCATAGAGTCTCCTCCTAGTGCAGCATCCTTCTTCCTCTGCCAGTCTTAACCGAAAGCCCTAAATTGTGGAGCTGACCGGAACACCCACCCCTTGCCATAGAGTTTCCTCTTGGCATTCCATTCTTCTCCCCCTTTTAACAGGAAGCTCCTCTCAAAACTGTGGTGCCAACCAGCGACAGGGAGCCACAGCAGAGGGATGAAAGAGCCACATGCAGCTCCAGAGCTGCAGGTTGCTGATCCCTGATCTCGGCAGAGCTGAAGAAGAAGCTTCTTGGATGAGGAGTGAAACATCTTTGTGATGACCCAGGCGTGGCACAAAGGCAACACAGTCAAGTAAGCAATAAGAGTCCCTTTGTTATCTCCAACTTTGCCCCCAATGTCCAGGTTACCTTCAGCTGGAGAAAAACTCTCCCAGGAACAGCCTTTAACTGAAGAAAATTCAGGTACATACAAACTGTAACTTAAAATCCAAACAAACCAAGCTGAAGTAATTAACTTGATAGGGCCAGAGAAGGTATTGCAGACTTAAAAGCACAGCAAAACTCACACAGTTGGGAAGACACCAGGAACACAGATAAGCCATCACAATACAAAATAAATTCATGTTTGCTTCCAACAACTTGTTGTGCACAACTTCCCCTTTTAAACACTTTGTTCCCAGCTGCAGCTAATGAAGGGAATCAGGGCCCTATTGCTATAAAATATTTTGACTGCTACAAAAAAACCTTATCTTTACCATACAAACCGACAGTGACAAGTGTTTAGCACAATCCTTGTTACAATTTTCAGTTCTTTGTCACTGCAGTGTGAAGAACTTATCTTTTTTCAAAGCTGTGTAATAGATGATGCTCTTTTTTTGATCTAGTCTTTTACTCTAACCTCAAGAAAGCCTTCTTCAATCAACTAGCAAGACGCTTCCAAACTGAAAAGTGTTGTATTATAACATTCAGTGCCAAATAGAGATTAAATATATATTAGCAACTGTCCCAACTTTTCATTCTGACTGGTTGATAGCAATAGCACCTAGATTCATATACTGCTACACAGTGCTTTACAGACCTCTCTAAGTGGTTTTACAGAGTCAACATTTCACCCCCAACAATCTGGGTCCTCATTTTACCAACCTTGGAAGGATGGAAGGCTGAGTCAACTACCTTGACTCAGTCAGGTTCAACAGTGGACAGAGCTAACTTGCAGTACTGAATTCTAACTACTGTGTCATCAGGGCTCCCTCCCTCCCTCCCTCCCTCCCTCCCTCCCTCCCTTCCTTCCTTCCTTCCTTCCTT
>BHFT01031308.1:0-80298 GCA_004320025.1 Laticauda laticaudata | reverse complement strand
CCTCCCTCCCTCCCTCCCTCCCTCCCTCCCTCCCTTCCTTCCTTCCTTCCTTCCTTCCTTCCTTCCTTCCTTCCTTCACAATAGCATATACCGCTTCACAAGGCTTTTACATCCCTCTCTAAGTGGTTTTACAGAGTCAGTATATCACACCCAACAATCTGGGTCCTCATTTTACCCACCTCAGAAGGATGGAAGGCTGAGTCAACCTGGAGCCTGGTGAGATTCAAACTGCCAAATTGCTGGCAGCCGGCAGTCAGCAGAAGTAGCCTGCAGTACTGCATTGTAACCACTGCGCCACCATGGCTCATAAGATCAATGGGCTATTTGCCCCCCAGGTCAATGGCATCAGCATTAAAGTTATTATGAGCAAAATATGGTTGCTTTTATGAAACAGATATATTCAGGATGCACATGAAAAGCTCGAGATACTTTTCCAGACCATTGCTAATATGCTAGAGCTGTGATGGTGAACCTATGGCACACATGCCGGAAGTGGCATGTAAAGCCACTCTGCCGGCACATGAGAGATTGCCCAGAAGAGCCCCACTGTGCATCCACGCGCGTCCCCCACCAGCCAGCTTATTGTTGGATATCTGTTGTACATGCACAGAGGGGAGACATGTGCGTGGGAGACACATGAGCATGCGCAGAGGCATGTGGTGTTCGAGGAAGTTGTGTATGCATGCACAGAGGCACACAATGTGCACACAGAGGGTCACACACGTATGTGCAGGGGGTGGGAGGAGTTGCACACATATTGCATCATCTGCGCGCAGTACACACTTTTGGCACGCAATGTGGAAAAGATTAGTCATCACTGTGCTAGAGAATAAATCCCTCATTATTAACTCCCATGCGGTATGTTCAGGGGTGGGATTCAATTTTTTTAACAACGGTTCTGTGGGCGTGGCTTAATTGGTGGGCATGGCTTGGGGGTCATGTGACTGGCTGGGCATGGCCAACTCAATATCACTCACATCGAGGTACGCATCTCCTCATCTGGCCTTTCGTGACTGTGGGGATGATGCAACAGTCGTAAGTGTGAAAAATGGTCATAAGTCACTTTTTCAGTGCCATTGTAACTTTGAATGGTCCCTCCACACAAGCAAAGTACCAGCAAAGGAGGGGAAAAAACTCCAGAGAAGTTCCTGAGACAGGAAGTCTAGTCCTGCCAAGAATGTAATAAGGGTTAACGGAGAGGCAGTTTCTGTAAGCAACACCAGAATGTTTCCTTCCTGCCTTCCTTACAGGATTAGGCCAGTAATTTATTCTAACAACCGGTTCTCCGAACTGCTTAGAATGTTAAGAACCGGTTCTAGTGAATAGGTGCCAACCGGTAGAATCCCACACCTGGGTATGTTCCCAAAAAGCAAGAGATTTTGCATGAAAGCTTACATAGACTGGAACAATATCACATCAAATGATGTCAACTTAGTATTTGGTTATTTTTAAAAAATCAAAATTAGTTGAGAATTTATTGAGAAAAATGGAATAAGCCATATTAAAGAAACGTTGATACAAAGAAAACTGACAGCAGAAAAAGACTTAACAGTCCATCCAATCTGCCCTTTGAGTTTACAAATTGTCTTCGACTTATGACCACAACTGAGCCCAAAAACTCTGTTGCTAAATGAGATGTTGGTTCTGTGAGTTTTGCCCCATTTTGCAATCTTTCTTGCCACCATTATGAAGTGAATCATGGCAGATGTTAAATTAGTAACATGGTTGTTCAGTGAATCTGGCTTTCCTGTGGATTTCATTTGTCAGAAGATTGCAAAATTGCAGGGACACTGTAATCAGTTGTGAATCAGTTGCTGCAGTTTCTTCTTTCTTGTTAAAGTTGTTAAGGGGATCATGGTAGTTGTTAAATTAGTAACATGGTTGTTCAGTGAATGTGGCTTCCATAGGGGAAGGGGAAGGGGAAAGAAAAGGAGAAGGGGAGGAAGGGGAAGGAGAATGGAAAGGAAGAAGAAGAAGACAAAGATGAGAAGGAGAAAGGGATGGCAGAGGGGGAGGGAGAGGAGGAAGAGGAGGAGGGGAAGGGAAAGGAAGGGAAGGGTAGGGAAAGGAAGGGAAGGGAAGGAAGGGAAAGGAAGGGAAGGAAGGGAAAGAAAGGGAAGGGAAGAGAAGGGAAGGAAGGGAAGGGAAGGAAGAGAAGGAGAAATAGAAGGAGGAAGAGGAGAGGGAGGGGGAGGAGGAGGAGGAGGAGGAGGAGGAGGAGGAGAAGAAGAAGAAGAAGAAGAAGAAGAAGAAGAAGAAGAAGAAGAAGAAGAAGAAGAAGAAGAAGAAGAAGAAGAAGAAGAAGAAGAAGAAGAAGAAGAAGCTATTCTTGTATTACACTGCAATTATGCTAAAATATTAACACAACAGCACAAAATCATTCTTCTCAGCGTCACGATCCTCTTTCAACCCTCTGAATACCTCCGGCCCCTCCTGTGCAATCTCAGTGGGCAACACCTGGCATGACCAAGCATCTGACTATGCGACTGGTAGTAAACAACCTCTCCTTCTAGCTTTCAGATGCTTCTCAAATTAAAAATATCCTTTAATGTATTCTGGGCAGAACTTGGAGTGAGCTGATTTTTCAGTATTCCTTCTAGCCAGCTAACATTGGTGGGGGAAGGGAAAAAAACAGAGAACAAGAAAAGGGCTAGAGACACAATCAGTAAAAGTTTGAGTTTGCTGCAGTCCTGCAATGTCCAGCCGTAAATCATGTCTAAGAAATAGAAGCGGATGTGCCTTGCATACTTTCTCTGGAGTCAATCAAATACCTCACTAAGCACATTTGCTAATGGCCTCAGGAGTTTGCAAGCAATAGGCTCTTAACGTCCTTTCTGCAAAAGAGGAGACAAAGGGGCAAAGAATACAGACAACAGAAATTAAAACATAGAATAATAGCATTGGAAGGGACCTTGGAGGTCTTCTAGTCCAACCCCCTGCTCAAGCATGAAACCATATACCAATCTCTTCTTAAAATCCTCCAATGATGAAGCACCCATAATTTCTGGGTTTGGAGCCACAACTTCCTACCTGAGCAGGGTGTTGGACTAGAAGACCTCCAAGGCACCATCCAACTCTATTTTTTTCTGTTCTGGAAGGAATCATGGAGGTCTTCTTGTCAAGCAGAAGACCCTATACATTTTCAGAAAAATAGTCCGATCTCATTGAAAACCTCCAGTGATGGAGAACCCATAATTTCTGAATATTTGGACCCAATCCTCCAAGGAAGGTCTGACAGTGCAGTACAGGATAGTTTGTTATTTTTAGCAAATGAGGTACACTAAACACTATGGATGAAATTGTGGTTGTCCTTTTTTGCATGTTCTCTGTCAATTTTGCAGCTCAGATTATTCATGCCCCATTAGGATATTTTCAGGGGTGGGATTCTACGGGTTCTGTCACCTCTGTAGAACCAATTGCTCTGAAGAGCAGCAGACACAGAACTGGTTCTATGTCTGCTGCTGTTTTGGCCCACCCGCCCGCCCGGGCTCTTACCTGACCTTTATTTCCTGCTTTTTCAACCGCAGCTGCTTTGTGCGACATAGCTGCGTTTAAAAAAGCAGGAAAAAAGGGCTTTTTCAACTGCTGCACACCCGCGCATAGCGCTGCTAGCTGACGATGATATACACACGTGTGCAGCAAAACATAAAATCACTTAACCGGTAGTTATTCCATTCGGATCCCACCCCTGGATACTTTCCCATTCACGAATATACTCAATGGTGTAAAAACCAGAGGTGGGCTGCTACTGGTTTGCCCCAGTTCGGGTGAACCCATAGCGAATCTTTCGCTAATTTTATGGCCGGTTCAGTGAATCGGCAGATCCCACCCCTGGCTGGATTCACCCACCCCCAGCCTCTTTTGGATCCTAAGTAAATACAGGGCCTGCACAAAGGCTTAGGGAGGGCAAAAAATGGGCCTCCTGGAGGCTCAGGAAGGCCGGAAATGGACCCATTTCTAGCCTCCAGAGGGCCTCTGGAGCCTGGGGAGGCCATTTTTGCCCTCCTGGGGGCTCCAGAAAAGCCTCCAAAGCCCAGGGAGGGCAAAAATGCCTCCCCTGCCAAGATGGAGGAGAATGATGACTAGGCCACACCCACCATTGCCATGGCCACCCATCAACCAGGCAGAGAAGTGGTTACTAAAATTTTTGAAGCCCACCCCTGGTGAAAACCTGTTTGTTAGGTGAAAGCTGGACATTTTGGAAACCTCAGCTGATGAAACGGCTTTTCGGGAATTTGATTCTTTCCCCCCTGCTATTTACCAAATTTGGCTTTTGTGCCTTTTTAAAGTACATGATGTCCTGGTGTTCTGTGGATTTGCCCTGACCTACAATCAAGTGAGTTAGCTTTGTAGGAATATAAATAAACTCTCCAATAGATCAAGAACCTTTGGGTCTTCTTGACTTCTACTAGGAAAGGAACACGTCCATTTGCTATTCAGTTCCAAATTGCCCCAGAGTGAGTGGTTAAGCCAAAATGAAATAAAACGATCAAAGGCGTATTAATTTCTAAAAATCCCAGGTTCATCGTATTGTCTGAAATTTGCAGCCAATTGAGCACTGGCTCCCCCAGGTCAGGCTGTGCTTCCCACTGGGTCACTTTAGGTGATTACTTGCATTCTACATCAAGCTTTTTTGGAAGTATAAAACTCAGGGAAGGCACGATATATACGGTGCTATTAATTCATAACAAGAGAAACGGAGGGAGGGAAGGGAGAGAGAGAGAGAAATTATCTTGAAAATGTGGGTACTTATTAGATCACAGATTAAGCATGAGCCAATGGTATGCTGCAGCAGGCAAGACTAGAAAAACAAAACCTACCTGCTTATTTATCATTTATATCTCTGTCTATCATCTACCTACTGTATCTAACCTCTGGATATATATTTAGGAATCCTCTATCAACCCAGATATCTTCCATCCATCCATCCATCCATCCATCCATCCATCCATCCATCCATCCATCCATCCATCCATCCTCTCTTTCAATCTATTAGCCATCTCTACCTATCGATTCTGTCTGTCTGTCTCTATCATCTATCTTTATCTATCTATCTATCTATCTATCTATCTATCTATCTATCTATCTATCTATCTAGACATTCTCTATCAATATATTTCTTTCTTTTCCTTCTATATTTCTACATCTATTTATCATCTATATCTATTTATCTACTATATCTATCATCTATTTATCTCTATCTATCTATCTATCCATCCATCAACCCATCCTCTCTTTCAATCTATTCACTATCTCTACCTATCGACTCTGTCTGTGTCTGTCTGTCTGTCATCTATCCATCCTTCCATTCTCTTTCAACCTATTAGCTATCTCATCGACTCTGTCTGTCTGTCCATCATCTATCTATCTAGTTATCTATCTGTCATCTATCTCTACTATCTGTCTGTCTGTCTTTCTGTCTGTCTGTCCTCTCTTTCAATCTACTATCTCTACCTATTGATTCTGTCTCTATCATCTACCTACCTACCTATCTATCTTTCTATCTATTTATCTCTACTGTGTCTGTCTGTCTCATCTTTCAATCTATTAGCTATCCCTACCTATCAACTGTCGGTCTCTGTCCGTCTGCTCTATCTATCTATCTATCTATCTATCTATCTATCTATCTATCTATCTATCTATCTATCTATCTATCTCCTTCCTATATCTATCTATCATATACCAAACATCTAGGTAGATATTCTCTTCTCTCTCAGTATATATTTCAATCTTTCATCCATCCACCCATCTTGATCAGCAGAGATGAATTTTCCCTTTGTTCAGGTTTAAAGCTGAAGAACAGTGTTGTTGCTGGAGAAACTGTGTGGAGAGTGAAATGCTCACAAAATTCTGTGGAACTCGACTTCTTCAAAATACAGAGGGCTTTGGTTACTTCTGGGAGAACTGGTTAGAAAAATGTCCAAGGAAAGAAAATTAAGAGACTTCATGCTGGTACCTGGGTGCTATGTTTGATTTAGTGATTAAAGGCATAAGAAAGCAACTTAGAAAATAGCGGTCTGAGGTGGCAGTTGAGGGGATAACAGATTTAATATTCTACAGAATGAGGGAGGAGGTGGTGATATCTTCTTTAC
Organism: Laticauda laticaudata; assembly: GCA_004320025.1. NCBI lineage: Eukaryota > Metazoa > Chordata > Lepidosauria > Squamata > Elapidae > Laticauda > Laticauda laticaudata. The sequence goes on along the minus strand of BHFT01031308.1, from coordinate 74,206 downwards.
TAGGTGTACTGAAGTGGAAATTAGATAACCATCTGACATGGATGAATTAAGTTGGATTTTTGTGCTAAACAGGAGATTGGTTTTACAGGCTGAAATGCCCCCTTCAAGCTTGATTTGTATTCTGTTTTCTAAAGTACCCTTAAGAGATAAATTCTCCAAAGATCAGGCATGTTTTTCCCCTCAGAATGTTGGACAGATCAATTATTAGTTAAATATTTTCATCTCAAATTGAAAGCGGAGGCCCTCGTCTGAATCTTGTTTAATCTTTCTAGTCATCGTGTTTTCATTGAGTAGTAACGGAGAATGCATAAATGGCTGCATCCTTTTGCAGTTTGAGGTAATTCAATGGAATTTTAGAATGGGTAAAATGCAACTACGTTTCAGGCAAATGAGTAGCTGAGCTTTTGGGGTAGGGAATGAATGAAATATTGTTTATCTGGTCAATGACCACCAAAAAATATCTGATGAAGATTCTCAATCATCCAGGCCATGGCTATCCCAAGTCTGGGGAACTGAATGGAGCTGAATGGTTACTGGCTTGATGCTCTTCTTGTTACCAATGCAGAGTTTTGTTCAGCAGATATATTCCCATTGTGCCCAAAGAGAGAAATATCTGCCTCTACCTAGGATCAAACTCACAGCCTCCTGATTGTGAGACGAGAGCTCCACCTCTAAGCCACCGCACCACACACACACACACACACATTCTTCTAATTACAACAGTTCATTTAGTGACTGTTCAAAGTTACAATGGCAAAAAAATGACTTTTGAGTGTTTTTCACACTTATGTCCATTGCGGCATCCCCAAGGTCACACGAGCAAAATTTGGATGCTTGACAACTGATGCATACTTATGATGGTTGCCATGTCCTGGGGTCACATGATCCCCTTTTGCAACCTTCTGATCAGCGAAGTCAATGGGGAAACCAGATTCACTTAATGATGATGTTACTAATTTAAGAACTGCAGTGATTCATTTAACAAATATGGCAAGATAAATCATAAAAATGGGACACAAAACTCACTTAACAAATGTCTCACTTAGCAACATAAATTCTGGGCTCAATTGTGGTCATATATCGAGAACTACCTGTATAGTAGAAAAGTAAAATAAAATGGGGTTAAAATACTAGCCTTACAAAGAGTCTCTATAATGAAAATAGAACATACACGCTATTAACTCTCAGGATTCAGTTAATGCTAGCAAAACAAGCCTTGTTCGATGGCCTTATTTGAACCAAAAGCAGAGAACAAAAAGAATTATCTACCCTCTGCTGATATTATGACAGCCATAAATATGGAGAAATTTCCTTATGAGAAGACAACACAAAAAGTTTGAAATCAGAAAGGTAGAAACCATTTTGTTCAAATCCTCTTAATTATCTATTTTGGCTACCATTTCCTGGAATACAATATAACAACAATTGTAATTATGTTCATCCTCATCTTTGTAACAGCCTAACAGATGCAGCCCTTTAGAGGAAATTTCAATGCCATCTCACTAATCCTGAGAAAATGTAATGCAACTCAGGATAATTTATTATACCTATATAACAGATGGGATGTAAATAATTGCAGCTTATTTCCAATGCAAACAAGAGAGATTTGAAGCTGGTTACTCCCCAATTCCTAAATCAATCTGTTCACTCCTATATACAGTATGATGTCATTCCTAGCTTGTTCTGTATTTTGCTATTGGTTTGTTTCTGTAGTTTAGAATAATTTTCTCACAGACAATAAATAATCTCAATAAAAGAAAAAAAAAATCCAAGCTAAGGCAGTAGTTGAATTGGCTAGTTGCCTAAAAACCCAATAAAAAAGATTTGTTTAATTCTTGGACGAGAGTTTCTTTGGAAGGGTTCTCGGCTAGATGAAAAATTTTCTAAAAATGCACGTAAAAGAATGGAATGCGAGAGTGGCCTTGGAAAGGGAAGAACAGAGGTGCTGCCTAGGGAATATTCAAATAAAGGGGGAAGAGACCTCAGCTGCATAACAGGCAGAGAAAGAAACAGAAAGGATCAACCCAAAGCTGTCAGACTCTCAAAGGAGATTGTGCTTACCCAAGGTGGGATACAAAACAAACAGTCACAGAAAACAGGTGAAGCCCCTTTGCTTCCAAACTCTGAATATCTTTGACGGAAGACAAAAAAACTTCCACAGAGTTACATGAAGAAGGAAAAAAGCAACACAAACCAGGCAAGATAAAGGCTGGAGGATGTCCACGGATAACACACACTGGGAAGGACGCCAAACTCAGAGAGGAACTATAAACAAGGACGCCAAACTCGGAGAGGAACTATAAACTATATTTCCACGCTTTGTTTCCAGCATTCACCAGTATGTAGGTCCATCGTCTTATCCAGTTGTCACAGTTGCAGCCCATGAAGAGGATCAAGGCCCTCTCCTCCTGAGTGTCTCTCCCTTATCCTCTCCTCCCTGTGTGCCCTAGGATGGTGACATAATAGATAGGCGGCAATGGCCTGGGTCTCCTCTGACTGCTCAGCTGCCCTCCTGTCCCTTCCCACTCCTACAACACTCTCCAAGACACAACGTGTCCAGCTGTTCCTCGCCATATCACCAATGCTGCTCTAAAAAGGACAGGACGAGATGAAGGGAGATCTACTTCAACCTGCAAGATAACATCTATATAATACACATAATTTATTCTATTATTAATCTCTATTAAAAAACCATAAAAATATAAACTTTATATCAAAAGAACTGTTATCGAACATCAAGTGCATTTGTTGCTGCTACTCCATTTCACTTTTAATAAATTTATTTATTCCTTTCCATACGATCTTATCACTCTTACTTAAATCAATAATTTTTATTTTTACATGCTCAATCTTCTCCATGAAATATATCTACATGATGAGATACACATTCCCGTCAATTCTTTTCCTAATGCCATTTTATTTTCTTTCTTTCTAAACAAAGATCATCAGGCATCCAGGCGCCTTTAGATCTTCTGGTCACTTGCTATTAATTTCAATCGTTTAGCCGTCCATCTCTATTACAGTATATTATTTGATCTTTATAGACCATAAACTTCTGGTTAACACATAGTCTTCTGGAAGCGCCTTTTTTCCTTCCTAGGAGTTGTGGCCTATAGAAATCCTTGGCAACTGTTTAATCATATGTAAGCATAAATATATTATCTGTTTTATTGCATTTTGTGTGTATTATACCTAATAAAGAGTTTCTGGATTAAATTCAACATTTTTCTGATTCATGATTTATTGTTCCATTGTCTAATTGTATTTCCGAATATTTTTCACTCCTGGCATTGTCCACGCAGGTAGAAATAAGTTATCTCTTTTTTCTTTTCCAGCATTTTATCAACAAATTTGGGTCTGGTTATAACATTTTGCCAATCTAGCAGGAAGGAAGGGTGCCATCTGGGTGGAACATTATCACTCATCGACACATGTGTATGCCGTGGAATATACATATAAGTTTAAGTCATTTGAAATCCCATATTCTCTCCAATTTTCAGGTCTAACTATTGTGGCAACATTGTTCGCCCATACCCAAAATCGTCTCTTTAGATCACCTCCCTCTTCATTTTTAATCTAGTAGAATGTTATTGATTCTTGAAATAACTATATACATATACTATATTTTAATGTAGAATTTTTATCTGAATTGATGCTTTCCAGAGCAAAGAACAAAATTGGTTCTTTGTCTTCCTGATATCTCGCCTGAATGTTGCAGTGTATGGCACCATCTATGCTTTATATTTTGTTGCACAGTAATCTTATCTCAATTTTTAATTTTCCTTGAATGTCTAATAGGTCTTTGTAATTCCTCTTTTTCCCAGATCATTGCATTTCGGGGTTACATTCTGGCTTCATAGTTAACAGCCGTCTCGGTATTTTTATATACGTGATTCTATCTATCTATACTATGAGATTTCCATGTCCGAATTAATGACTCTCTAAATCATGTGTCTCTAAAAATATGCATGTGTTAACATTTCCCGTTTCCATAAGGAAACAGCCCCTCTCTACAAATCGGACACTCTATCAAGCAATTCCTCTTACTTTTTCAGGTTTGATCCAATCTTTTCTACCATAGCGCGCCTGATTGATACATTTCCAGTCAGGGAGTTCCCAGAAGCCTACATTTCTTTTTGTCCTATAACCAATTTCATTTTTACATATATTTTCCCATCCAAACAATTTATGTATTCGATTAATTCTCTAAAAGAAGGTTTTTATCCAATCGCTTTTGGTAAGGTTGAAAAAAGAATACAGCATTTTTGGTAGGGTAACATTTTTTAATTACCCACAGCCCAGTAGTGGATAGCCTGTATATTTCTCCCACGACATTTCCAATATCTTTTTTGATTTGATGGGTTATTAATTTGTCATAGGTTTACTTTTTTTTGATTGAGCAAAGCATATCTGTTGCTGGTGTTTAACCAACTGCCTCAATTATTCTATCGCTTTTTACACACTTTGCATTCCCAATTTTCCTTCCAGATTTCTTTGTTTTTTTTTTGCTTATCTTTAAAATTTTAGCTAATAATGTGGTTTTTGTTTTTAATTAAATCTAAGGCCTGATGACTTTGGCCAAATTCCTCTATTTCCTATATACTATCATATTTACTATATCTCAACTACATATAGGTATACAAAATAAGAAATCACTTATACAGTCATACGGCAAAGTTCCTGTACCTTATGAATGCTGCCCTTTTTAATTAAAGCCCTTTGTTGTCTAATTTAGTTCCTAACGTTTTCTCATTACACAGCTCTCATATCACACGCTTAACCGGAATTAAGAGAAGGGGTTGGAGAAGTGGGGGGCATGCCCTGCCTTACTCTTGTTGTTCTTGAAGTTTTCTGTTCTGTCGACCATTGCATTATTACACTGCCACTCTGTGTTGTGATAAATTGTCAAAATCAAATTTAAATTAATTTATTGCCAATTGCAATGCTTTTTAATTTGTTGTAATTATGTAATGCAATTTAACATTGGTCAATGCTTGTTGCACATTGTAGGAAGAGCCAGTGTGTCCAATTGTGTTTCTGGGTTTGCTTCATAAATATTTCTTTAATATTCAGTCCGAATTCTGGTATTTATTTTAATTTGTCTCTTGGGTAAAGAATCCGTGTGTGTCATTATGAATGATCTGATGTAATGGGTTTTCTTTTCAATCTTTCGCATATGGCATAATATTTTATATCAATCATTTAAAAGGGATATAGGCCCTATAATTTTGTATTAATAGATGGTTCGAATCTTCTTGTTGGGATCAATGTTATGTATGTTCCCCCTGGACTTCGGTAATTTTTTGGCTGTCGTTAGTTTCCTCATTCTAGAGTTCCTAAATAATTGATTCTATTTTTTCTTGGAGATTTTATACATTCCCCTTGGGAGCCTATCCGGTTCCTTGGTGTCTTACTGTTTTTTGTTTCAGGATTGCCTCTTGCGTTTCTTCGTTAACGTTTATTTCATTGTTTGATTCTCTTTCTTTATCCTCTCCAGGAATCACAGGTACCCTTTTCCTTCTAGAATAATGTTGATATTTCCGCTCTGTAACAGTCTCGCCTACCATATAATTTTCAAAAAAACCTTTTAAGTAATATGGTTTCTTCTTTTTCAGTTTTGATGTTGTAGGTACCACAGCGTTTTTCAAATTGTTGAAGTTAACTCTTTTTTCTTTTTCTTTCTTAAAGTCTATAGGCCAGCCCCTCCCAGCTTATTCGCCGCGTGTTCAAAATAATTTCTGTTTATCTTTTCCATGTCCTGTAAAACATTCATCTTGGCTAACATATTTCATTTATGTCTATCATTATCTCGTCCCGAATTTTCTGTCTTAACTACTTTTTCTTTTTTTCTACTCCCTTAAAGAGTATATAGTAGTTTAGATGATTCTGCTTTTTTTCCTGATGTATGTCTATATGAAATTGTGTATTATATGAAATTTGCTAGGCGCCTGATATATGCTTTAAGTCATGTCCCATAGGTTTGGAATGATTTTGTTTGTTTTCTGTTTTCCTTCGAAAGAATGCCAATTCTTTTTCCATCTCTTAACACATTTCTTTTTCTTTTTAGGATCTTTGTTTAGCATTCATCTTCTTTTTTTTTTCAATCCTTTCCAAATTATTAGTTAATGGGATTATGGTCCCGCCCAGGTGTTTAGATTTATTTTATTTTTTTATAATTAAGTTTCCTTTCCATTTGTTCCATAACATAGCCAGTCTGCCATGATTGTGTAGTGGCTGAAGTAGTAAGTATAAGCTGTTTTTTTGTTTATTTCTTTCTCTCCATATATCTGCAAGATTATTAATGAAAGTTTTCCCTGTCTGCATGTCTGACTCAGGCACTTTGCTCATTTCTGTTTCTTGGCAGTGTCAGTTGTCCCCTCATTCCAGTAATCCAAGAAAGAAAACTTAGATGCCATTCTAAAATGAGAGAACAGTATTTTATGGATTTGAATGTGATTAGTGATAGAAAGCAAAGCAAGATCTGAAGGCAAATAGGCATGGAAATTTACATATTGAAAGTTTGATCCCTAAGTCTCCTCCCAACGTTTCAAACTGGACATCTAACTGAGGTGTGTCATGTGGGTCAATGTGTTACATCTTCAGGTTTTGGGGGGGGGCCCCCGGGTTCCCCTCACACCATTCGTATGGGCCCAAGTGGTTGCCCTTGCCTTAGAAAAAGACAATGGGCTACAGTTGCGGCAGAAAGCAGGAAAGCGTCCATTGGTAAGTCAACACAACTTCGACCTCAGCCCTTCCTTCACAAGGCCCATTATTCCTCCCTCCGTGTTCCATGGCAGCCAGCACGAATCAAGCAGTCAAAGATGTTCAGGAAGATTCTTGGAGGCCGACAAGGCGCCTTCTCCAAAGACAATTTACATGTCATGTGGCCAGCATGACTGTATGCCAAAGGTGTGTGGAAAGCTGTTATCTTCCCACCAAAGTGGTACCTATTGATCTACTTGCATTTACAAGCTTTTGAACTGCTGGGTGGGCAGGAGCTGGAGCAAGGAATGGGAGCTCACCCTGTTGCATGGAATTTGGGTTTCGAACCCAGGCTGTCAGATCTCCAGTCCAAGCTGAGCGTCTTTAACCTCTGAGCCATCATGCCTTATCATAAAGTAGAATTAGCTCCTCTGGCCATGTCTCCTTGTTTGGCTTAATTTGGAGCTCTCTCTCTCATGCAGAGAGGAGAAACAATCTATCGTTTAATTCAAAATCCCCAGCAATATCCAATATACCATGTATATTAATATTTATTTCATTCATCAATCATATTTTGTATGCTGCCATGATCAAAAATGATTTTTAAAAGCAGAGCAACATTTAAAAGGAAATAAAATTCAAAATCCATTTAAACCAGGTTTACAAATCCTGTGGAAAACCAACAGTATTATTCGATAAACATTAATGTGCAGTTTATTCAGTCACTTATCAAGCTTGACTGACATTCTGAGGTTTTATTTAACATAAAAAAGATGAAAATGTGCCCGAGGAAGATTTCAAGGATTCGCACAGGGGTGGGGGTGGGGAGTGGATTCTGGAAATGAAAGGGTGTTTGTATTTCTGCTGCAATTTATTTCTAAGCCAACTAAACAAATCTGACTTTGCCATATTTTTATTGCACAACTGAGCATTCCCTCAACAGCAATAGAACTGCTCAGTTGCAAAAAAATAAATTAATCTCTCTGACTTGCTAATGAAGTTGTGTTACTTTTGTTATATTTTTTTCTTAACAACAACTAGGCCGTGTCAGTTTTACCTTAGAGTAGGGGTCTCCAAACTTGGCAACTTTAAGACTTGTGGACTTCAATTCCCAGAATTCCCCAGACATCATGGCTTAAAGTTGCCAAATTTGGGGACCCCTGCCTTAGTGGCTGAACCCCAACAATCTGTCATTGCCACATGAGAAGATGGAATCCCATCACATACATGAAAAACCAAACCAAACCAGGTGTCAGGTGCGAAAGACCAGGTCAATTTGAGAAGGCCCAATTAAACTGATTTATTGCTAGAAGGTGAGAGCAGCTGAAACAAAAGAAAGGAGGGTGCTTATCTTGAGGGACTGTTTGAGACTCCCTACCAGCTGGGAATAAAAATAATTCCCAGCGTTGCAATAAAGCAAGACTTGTTTTTAAAATAAGCATGGGTGTAATTACGGTCTCAGAAGCCTTGGTCAGAACACCTATACCTATCATACCCCTGTTGGAGTCTGACTGTGAGGAAGATGTGGAACAGCCGACAGGGAGTGGGAGTATGGCTCTGGAGGTTGTGGAAGAAACTGGGGATGGGCACAGGCCGGCTGAACATTCAGAGGAAGACCTAGGCCCATTCCCTTTTCATCCTAGGGCATGCAGGGAGGAGCAGATAAGGGAGAAACGTGAATAGCATGGTCTATGGGGGAGGAAAGAGCCTTGATTCCCTTCATGGGTTGCAGCTGCGAGGATTGTTTAAAAGAACAAACTGTGCATGGGCCAGTGCTGGAAGCAAAGCGTGAAAATATTTCCGTATCTGTGGACATCGTCAAGCCATTATCCTGCCTTGTCTCATTAATTCTTCAATGTGGTTTGTGTTTTTGTTTTTTATTTATAATCTATATGTATTTTGAGTTTGAACGGAAGTTCTTCCTTTTCATAACTGTTTGTGGGGGGGAGTTTTTTTTCTCCAGTCAATGATATTTGAAACTTTATAGCCAAGTTGAAGGAATTAAAGGGACTTCACCTGTGTTTTGTGACTTTGTTGCTTTTGTATCCCACCCTGGGTCATCACAACACCATTTCAGACTCCAATTACAACCATCCATGCAGTGATCATTCAAAGTCACAACAGCACTGAAAATAAATGATGTGTGACTTATTTTTACGCTTATGACCACTGCAGCATACTCAGTGGTCACATGATCAAAATCCAGATGCTTAGTTCCTATTTATGACTGCTGCTGTGTGTCCCAAGGTCATGGGATCCCCTTTTGTAACCTTCTGACAAGGCAAACTCAAGGGGGAAACCAGATTGACCCAACAACCGTGTTACTAACTCATCTGGCAAGAAATAGCACAGTGGTTCGAATGCGGTATAGCAGGCTGATTCTGCTCCCTGCCAGCAGTTCGATCCTGATGGACTCAAAGTTGACTCAGCCTTCCATCCTTGCGAGGTTGGTAAAATGAGGACCCAGAGGGGCAATAGAAATGGTGGGATTCAAACATTTTTACTACTGGTTCTGTTGGCGTGGCTTGGTGAACATGGCATTGCTTGGTGGGCATGGAAGGATATTGCAAAATCCCCATTCCCTCCCCAACCCACTAACCTGCTTTCCCGCTCCGTTCTCCTGTGCAGGGCAACAAAAGAAGACTCAGCCGATCAGCTGGGACTCGGGAGGCAGAGAAGAGATGGCGGTGGGGCCAGTCAGAGCTGGTATTGGCTGGTTCTCTGAACTAGTCAAAATTTCCACAACTAGTTTTCCAGAACTGGTCAGAACCTGCTGAACCTCTGGGCAATAGGCTGACATTGTAAACTGTCCAGAGAGTGCTGTAAAGCACTATTAAGCAGTATGTAAGTCTATGTGCTGTTGCTATTTTCAAAAACATAATATTGTGAAGATGTCCATCCGTGCATTTCTTTTTGCCCTTCCTTCTCTTTCTCTCTCTCACACTCACACACTAAATCCCCACCCCACCCCAAGATAGAAAATACACACAGAGAGAATGATTTCCTCTGCCTTTAAAAATTTGTTCCCTTTTCCCAATCTAATTATCTCTCTATCAAAGATATCATTTATGGAATAAACAAGCAAATTCTTTTGAAGCTACCATGTGTTGGCAGCTTCATTGCCATCCTCTACCTCCCCTTCTTAGCCACAAATTGACTGTCATCTCAACAACATCTCACAAAGAAAATCAGAATGTTTTTAATCGCTTTTTTTTTTTTTTGGCAACCCCCAAGTGATTGAGAAATCTGAGAGCAGATGCCTCACACGCCAACGTATTGAAGTTAACATGCGTTAGAAGTTACGGTGGCATTCAAGGTTTTTCAAATCCCATTGGTCTGAAAATATCTCTCCATCCAACACATCACAGCAGAACATGGCACTGAATCCTACTAAGCTACTGCAAAGAGCCACAGAAATATGTGGAAATGGTAGAGTCAGAACATGCTGTTGTAACTACAAAAAGTCATTACATAAACTGTTGTAAATTGAGGACTGCATGTATATGGACTTGATCAAGAAAAATAATTGTTCCAAGGATCTTGGCCTGAAATAATCCCCCAATAAAGCTGGAAGGAGAAAAAAAGAAGTAACTATGGGATGTTGGAAAATAAAACTATGCAAAGCATTGAAGAGTTTGAATGTATATAAGTGAATCATTTACCACCAGTCTAGAGAAAAGAAGGACTCGGGATGACAGGATAGCAGTTTTCCAGTATTTGAGGGACCTCCACAAAGAAGAGGGGGTCAGTTTATTTTGAGTACCAGAGGGTACTTAAGAAATGATGGATGGAAACCAATAAAGGAGAGAAGCAACCTGGAATTAAGGAGAAACTTTCTAACAGAAAGGACAATTAACCAGTGGAACGGCTTGCCACCAGAAGTTGTAGGTGCTTCATCACTGGAGACTTTTAAGAAGAGACTAGACAGTCAATTGTCTGAAATGGTACTGGGTCTCCTGCTTGAACAAGGGGCTGGACTAGAAGACCTCCAAGGTCCCTTCCAGCTCTATTCTGATAAATTGATTGTGTCAAGTGCAAAATTGACATATATGTAGCCATTATATTTAGCCTTATTACATATTTCTTTCTTTCTCTTTGCTGGTTATGGGGGGAGAGGTTTCGGGCTTGCCACATTCCTAAGGTGGGAGGAGATAGAGATAGAGTTGTTTAGGCTAGGTGGTTCTCCTTCCCGTGGGAAGGAAAGCTGATCTTGCTGAGACCTGGAGATGGAGATTGATGACACCAGGCAATGTTGATTTACTGCTATTGGGGAGTGTGACTTTTGGGGGCTGTTTCTAATTTCCAATATTACATGGTGTAATTCCAAGTTCTGTCAGATCCAGAATTACAACAGACTTTGCCAATTTGATGCTTTCCTAAATAAAAGAAATTGTCTTGGAAGATGGACTTTTTTCTTTTCTTTTTAAATAGATTTCATCACTTGGAAACCTGACAGACTGATTGAATAACAGAGTTTGAAGGGACCTTGGAGGTCATCTAGTCCAACCCCCTGCTCAGGCAGGAGATCCTATACCATTCCAGACAAGTGGCTCTCTGGTCCCTTCTTAAAAGCCTCCAGTGATGGAGCACCCACAACTTCTGAAGGCAAACTTTTCACTGGTTAATTATGGTCAATATCATTGTAACCAGAGATTCGGCATTTGCACCACGGAATATAATTCTTTCTCCAAAGCACAAGAATTAATGGCATTTTCAGAACTCCAGTGATCTAAACTCCGTTGGAGATCAGAGATAAAGCTCTCAATTCCTGAGGTCATGTTTAAGAAAGTATAAGCATGGAGACCTTGTCTGTCGGAGGCATGGCTGCTAATGAGCAATGATAAGATTGTCTCTTGAACGGTCCACTAGTCCCTTTAACCCCAGATTGTCTTCTCTGATGAGTAGCAATGTCCATTATCCAAAACAGAGCGATATCTTTTCTACGGTGCCCGAGATTCAATTAAGATATCCAAGTTTTTTATTTATCGATAGTGGCACCAGTGAGTCCAAAGCAAGAAAACATTGCTGAAGGACGATTAAAGGAACAAAAAGGAAAATGAAAGACAGGGCAAAATACTTACAACCTTACTACTTACAACCTGGTATCTAAGTTCCGATAGTTGGGCCCCCTCTGAGGTCATATGACTGAAATTCACGTGCTCAGCAGCACGGCCACATGTAGAAGCTTTTGTGGCGTCTTACAATCGGTGGGTCATCGTCCTACACACGGTGGCTCAGTGGCTAAGACGCTGAGCTTGTCAATCAGAAAGGTCAGCAGTTCAGTGGTTCGAATCCCTAGCGCCATGTAACAGAATGAGCTTCTCTTACTTGTCCCAGCTTCTGCCAACCTAGCAGTTCGAAAGCATGTTAAAAAGTGCAAGTAGATAAATAGGAACCACTTTGGTGGGAAGGTCACAGCGTTCTGTGCACCTTCGGCATTTAGTCATGCCGGCCACATGACCACGGAGACGTCTTCGGATAGCGCTGGCTCTTCGGCTTTGTAACAGAGATGAGCATGGATCCCTAGAGCTGGAAACGACTAGCACATATGTGTGAGGGGAACTTTTACCTTATAATCACATTACCGTTACCAATGATTCTACAAGCAGTTACTTTTCAGAAAAACTGTGTCAATAGCAAACCATGGGTTTTGGACAACATCTATGGCGTTTGTTTAACAACCTGTGCCATATAGGTCAAAAAATTGGGTTGGTCATGTGACTGATCTGTTTTGTGACTGTTATGACTTACAACCGTAATGGGCCAGCTCCATTACAGTGGCATTTCGAAGATTATCTCTGCAATAGTGAGCAACAGCAGATCTGAGGAAATCCATTGTGCTTGATCAAAGTAATAACGGGTTAAGAAATCTGATTATATCATATCCTTCTAAGAAAAAGTAGTCAGATCAGTAGAGTTAAAGCTGAGCTAGAATCTACTTTTCAGAGGATACTTGTAAGTTTTACCACTTGGTGTAGAAATCAGCAACTATTGGTCAGCCAGGACTCTGTCACATACCTATGGGGTTTTTTTAAAAAAAAATTGTGAAAGGGATGCATCTATCCTCACATACATCTCATTTCACTCTTTCTCCTATCCACAACATATCTTCTTATTTGGAACATAGAACAGGGATGTCAAACTCAAAGCCGGATGCAGCCCACGGGGTGTTTAGATCTTGCACATGGGTCCAGCCTGGAAATAGCAAAGGACCGGCCCGCAGTGCCTCTGCCAGTGAAAACAGAACTCAGGGGAGCCTCCTGCAGCCCTGTGACAGCAAAAATGGGCCACGGGATGAAGGAAGGAAGGAAGGAAGGAAGGAAGGAAGGAAGGAAGGAAGGAAGGAAGGAAGGAAGGAAGGAAAATGTTAATGAGAGTGAGGGAGGGTCTCAGGGAAGTCCTGCATTAGCACTTGGCCACCCCAGGTGCCTCCAACATGAGTCCCGTGTCATGCCCACCTTGCTGTGCCCATCCCTGACCATGCCCAACATGGCCACACCCACGCACCCCTGGCCCTCCGAGGTCAAACACAACCCTGATGCAGCCCTCAAAGAAATCAAGTTTGACACCCCTGACATAGAACCAAGTTGGAAGGCACCTGGGAGGTCATCTAGTCCAACCCTTTGCTCAGGAAAACCTATACCATTTTAGATCATTTTAGACCAATGGCTATCCAGTCTTTTCTTGAAAGCTTCCAATGATGGAACAATCACAATTTCTGAAGGCAAGCCATTCCACTGATTAATTGTTCTCATTGTCAGGAAATTTCTCCCTAGTTCTAAGGTTGGTTCTCTCTTTGATTAGTTTCCATCTATTGCTTTTTAAGAAGGCTGATTAATTTGGATCTGTTAATAGTAGACAATTTAACTGAAGGCTGTGATGTTAGTGAGGGTTCTGAAATTCAAAGAAACGATAGGAATGGAGCTATTTCTACCCAAGAACATTTTTTTAAAAAAGTCTCTTATGAGCACCTATGAATCAATTAGCCAATCACTGAGTCACCAGTTACTTCTAAATTTACACAAAGAATTGATTTTAAAGACATCTGTCACACTCCTTGAAGGTGTAAGAAAAAGAAATTCAAGCTCGTAATATGGTTTATCACGCCTTTCTGAATTAAAATGCTTTCTCAAATCCTCAAATTGAGCGAATAAATAATTCAGTGAATTTTGCTGGCAATTCCCGCCCACTAAGCAAGTTGAAATGATGAAAAGCTAAAGGATCATTTAGGTCAGGTCATTAAAGGATCATTAAAGGTTAGCATAAACCTATATGGATTTTGACCTGGAGAAAATCTATCTCCATACATCTAACTCACTAAGAGTTCATACCAGTAGTGGGATTCTAATTTTTTTTACTACTGGTTCTGGGGTCGTGGCTTGGTGGGCGTGGCGGGGGAAGGATACTGTAAAATCTCCAATCAGAGTTGGCATTTGCCGGTTCTCCGAACGACTCAAAATTTCTGCTACCGGTTCTCCAGAACTGGCCAGAACCTGCTGAATGCCACCTCTGGTTCATACTGACATTATAACCACTGCAAGAGCACTTAGACTTATACACCGCTTTACCGTGCTTTATAGCCCCTCTCCGAACGGTTTACAGAATCAGCCTCTTGCCGCCAACAATTCAGGTCCTCATTTTACCCACCTTGGAAGGATGGAAGGCTGAGTCAACCTTGAGCCCGGTGAGATTTGAACTGCCAAATTGTAGGCAGCCGTCAGTCAGCAGAAGTAGCCTGTAAGTGCTACACTCTACCCACTGCACCACCACAGCAGTTATGGACTCATTGATTAGGGACTCATTGGTCTTCAAAAACGATCAATTGACAGTTCACTAACCTATACAACCCACACTTACATAATAAGTTCTGAAAAACAGCACTCTGGATTGTGGAATCCGAATTCCCACACACCTGAAGGGACGATTAATTGACTGACTCCTTGACTGATCAAATGTCAAATGTCTACAGCTGTCCATCTCGCCAAAGAATAGATATAGAAGGGGTGCAAAAAAATCATGCATGAAGTGTGCTAGAAGCAAATTAGATATTCCCTCCCCAGTCAATCTCCCTTATAAGAGAATTTTTGTGCATTGACTGTGCCAGGTTGAATCCAGGCCTGGAATTCTGTGATCCTACAGATCAGTTAATCTGGCAGGTGAATGCATTTATTTTTGGCTGAGTTACTTATCTGAAACATTTGAATAGCCACCCATTTCAAGCAACTATGGATGGCTTACAACCAGCACAACAAAGAGAAACTAACTTGGCTGTGACCCAAATTGCTAATCCTTTCCTTTCCTTTTTTTCCTTGCCTTTCTTTTCCTTTTTCCTTTCCTTTTTTTCCTTTCCTTTCCTTTCCTTTCCTTTTTTCCCTTTCCTTTCCTTTCCGTCTTTCGTTTCCTTTTCTTTCCTCCTTTCCTTTCCTTCTGACCTTTCTTTCTTTTCTTTCCTTTCCTTCTTTTCTTTCCTTTCCATCACCTTTATTATTATTCTCAAGACCTTTTCTAAGTCCTCAATATCTTTTTTTGTATCATATTCTACCCATCTCTCCCATTTTTTTGGCAGGAGACAAGAACATATGCCATGCACCTGGCCATTTCAATTTCTTTTTTCCTTTCTTTCTCAGTGCAGGTAGTCCTCAACTTACATCCACAGTTATGCCCAACGTTTATGTTGTTAAGTGAGACATTTGTAAAGTGAGTTTTGCCCCATTTCCCAAATCATTCTTGCCACGGTTGTTAAGTGAATCGCTGCATTCAATAAGTTTGTATCCTGGTAGTTAACTGAATCTGGTTCCCCGTCCCCATAACCTGGGGACATTGCAACAGTTATAAGTATGAACCAGTTGCCAAGCTGACTGATTATGCTCACTTTCAGGAAATTTCTCCTTAGTTCCTGGCTAGTTCTCTCCTTGCTAAGTTTCCATCCATTGCTTCTTCTTCTCCTCCCTCAGATGCTTTGGAGAATAGGTTGATTCCTTCTTCTTTGTGGCAGTTCCTTAGATATTGGGAAGTCTGCTATCATATAGAAAATCTTCATATCATATCCAAAACCTTCGCCAGACCAATTCTCAAATACAGTTCATCTGCCTGGAATCCACATTGTACAACAGACATTCATACAATTGAACGAGTCCAATTTTCACGAGAAGACTACTCCTCTGCTTGCAATAGAATACCTTATGCCACTGGGCTTGAAATTGTGGACCTAGACAACTCAGAACTATGCCACCTACAGTCTGACCTAAGTTTAATACACAAAATTATCTGCTACAACATCCTACCTGTCAATGACTACTTCAGTTTCAACTATAATAACACGCGGGCAAACAAATAGATACAAACTCAAAGTAAACCACTCCAAACTCGATTGCAGGAAATACGACTTCAGCAACAGAGTGGTCAATGCCTGGAACTCACTACCTGACTCTGTGGTTACATCCTCAAACCCCCAAAACCTTAAACTGTCTACCATCCCTGTCCTACCATTCCCATTTATTCATACTCATTTATATACATAATAAATGACTATGAATAAATGGGAACAGTAGGACAGGGATGGTAGGCACGTTGGTGAGCTTATGCATGCCCCCTTACAGACCTCTTAGGAATGGAGTGAAGTCCATGGTAGAAGCTGAAGATGGAGTGAAGTCCATGGTAGAAGCTGAAGACGCTTCTTGGATGAGAAGTGAAACATCTTCAAAGAAAAACAAGGAAGTCCAGTTGCCTCCTGAAAAAACACCTTTGGGATGTCCAGGGTTCTGACAGCACTACAATTTGTCAGAGACTAGAGGTGGTTTCTCCATTTAGCACAGACTAATTTACAAACATTCGTTTAGTACTGCTCAAACTTATAACGGCAATCCTCACACTTACGAAGCATCCCAATAGTCCCACGATCAATTCCAGTTGCTTGGCAACCTGAATGGATTTATACAATTAGATGAAGCATCCCAATTATTGCAATTTTGCAATCTTCCCAGCCAGCTTCCAACAAGCAATGCCAATGGGGAGAAGCCAGATTCTCTTAAAAATCACACCATTCTCTTAACAACCACAAAGATTTGCTTAATGGTGGAAAAAAACACAAAAAGATTGTACAATCAGGCACAACTCACTTAGAACTGCTTCGCTCAGCAATGGAAATTCCAGTCCCAATTTTTGTTGGGCATTGAGAAATACCTGTATAAACCCCTTTTCTTCTTTCTACTCTGAGACTGTCAATAACAACAGGTCAGTTACTCCACAGAATACAGTTTTGCCAGACTGACGAAACCTTAACTTTAAGGAGAGCCATCCAGTTGGAAGAAATATTCATCTGGTTCAGTCCCAAGTGGGGAGAAAGACACTGGAAACATGGAGGCTGATTGGAAAGATGGTTTAATGGAGCAGAGGCATCAAGCAGATGGTTCTCTGGTACAGCTGACACATGGAGTGGAGAGACGGGGTTATTTATATCCTCTCTTGGGATATGAACTTGAGCTTACTGTTCCTGTGTGAGAAAATGTATTCTACTGGCTGCTGTCAAGACTCCTGTGGGGCCATGTGAGGTCATATTTGTCTGAATCAAGTTTGGTTGAACCTTGGGCTGATGCAATGTCCTTCGATTTTGCAATGCAGTGAGCCCTGCTGCTAGATAATCCTATAATGTCCTAGAAGGTCATATCTTCATCCCATCACCTTGAATGGAAGGTGTTTTGTTTTGTGGCTAGGCTGGCCCAGTCTTTCTCAACGGGCACCAAATATCTGCTGAGGGCAGGGAGCTGAAGCTCTGAGTTTCTGTCTCCCTTAAGATTTCTATTTCTCTTTTAATATATAATAAAATTCTTTATTGGCCAAGTGTCATTGGACACATAAGGGATTTGTCTTGGTGCAAATGCTCTCAGTGTACATAAAAGAAAAGATACATTCACCAGAGTCGAGAATCATAAGGTACAACACTTAATAATAGTCATAGGGCATAAATAGGCAATCAAATCATACTAGGAAACAGTCAATATAAATTATAAGGATACAAGCGACAAAGTTACAGTCATAGAGTCACAAGTGGAAGTGGGTGGGTAATAAGGAGTGATGAGACTATTCTGCCTTTTAAAAATATTCCTTAAAATATTTCATTTTTCTAAGAGGGGTGCGTGCTAAAACTTTCTCCAATCTTGATACACAGAAAGGACAGGAGAAGGAAAACTCCAACCCTATGATTACAAATCCTAAGGTCTCATTTTAGCAAACACAATGTTTGTTAGGCTGTCAACTGATTAGATCTCTTCCCTGGAGGGACGGGAGATGATGGTGCTTTTTATCAGACAGGGAATGAACGAGAGATCATTATGAACTGCAGTATTTAAATTGCAAATGAATTGGGGCCTTGCAAAGACTTTCCTTGAAATGGGGGGAGTGAAAATGCATTCATTCCCATTGCCCATACCTTTTCAGCCATCAAGCCAACCCATGAAATGATCATAGCAATCCAGAGGGTGTGTGTGGGGGGGGGGACATGGAGAGTAATTGATCTTTCCTTTCAACAGTCTGGTTTGGCTAGTCTAGAGAAAAGGAGGACTAGGGGCAACACGATAGCAGTCTTCCAATATTTGAAGGGCTGCTACAAAGAAGAGGGGGGTCAAATTATTCTCCAAAGCACCAGAGGGCAGGACAAGAAACAATGGATGGAAACTAATCAAAGAGAGAAGCAACCTGGATTTAAGAAGGAACTTCCTAAAAGTGAGGACAATTAACCAGTCAGCTGGCCTTATGGACGCTCCATCACTAGGGGTTTTTAAGAACAGTCTGGACAGCCACTAGTCTGAAATGGTATAGGGTCTCCTGCCAGAGCAGAGGGCTGGACTAGAAGATCTCGAAGGTCTCTTCAGCTCTATTTTATTCTGTTCTTTCCTGTTATTCTCTACTCCACTCTACTCTACTCTACTCTACTCTACTCTACTCTACTCTACTCTACTCTACTCTACTCTACTCTACTCTACTCTACTCCACTCCACTCCACTCCACTCCACTCTCCACTCCACTCCACTCCACTCTCCACTCCACTCCACTCCACTCATCTCAGTCTTCAATGCATCTTCAAAGAAGTTTTCAATTTTCTGTCTTCTACATGATTGATTTAAGCCAGGGTTCTCCAACTTTGTCAACATTAAGACTTGTGGACTTCAACTCCCAGAATTCCTCAGCCAGCATCCCCCAGAATCTGCATCGCTGGCTGAGAAATTCTGGGAGTTGAAGTCCACAGGTCTTAACATTGACATGGTTGGACACCCCCTCTGCTTCAAGCCAAACCTTGTACCGAATAAATCCCACCCTTTTGACCGCAAAAACACCTCACCGTCTTTAAAGCCCTGCTGGAGACGCATGATAGACAAGCATCTTCCTAGTTTGTCTTATCACCTCTTGGTATCAAAACTATTTCCCTGGATTAAAAAGATTGGCAGTTCTTTGTGCCATCTAGTGTTCCATCATAATATGGCAGGGATGAAGGCTTCAAGGAAGAGAAGAGTTTGCAGCGGGCTAATAAAGTTGAATTTTATTTTTTATTTTTTTGCTTTAAATCAGGGGTCTTCAAACTTGACAGCTTTAAGACTGGTAAACTTCAACTCCCAGAATTCCTCCTTCAGTAATCTTAGCTCAGGAATTCTGGGAGTTGATCCACAAGTCTTAAAGCTGTCAAGTTTGAAGAACCTTGCTTTAAATTCATCCAGACTGCAAATGGTACAGCTTGGAGCTCCATGTACCTCACCAGCAACTCTTCTGCATCTCACAGAGTAAGTCAGGTCACTCTTTGAATTCCAGTATCTGTTTTATGCCCCGGGAGGCTCCAAAAAGTAGGTGGGACCAACAATTGAGAAATGTTTCCATACTTTGGCTTCTTTAAGGAGTCAAACGGGCTACGTTTCCCTTACTCGAGACTTTCAGACAATGCTTTTCACCCAAAAGGAATCTGGTCACAGCCTGATGCAGTCTTTGAACTTACAGGAATTGTGGCATACAATTAGTCCTTGACTTACAACCTCCAAATGTATGTTATTAAGGGAGACAGTTGTTAAGTGAGTTTTGCTTCATGTTACAACCTCTTTTTTTTTGCCACCTTTGTTAGATGAATCACCCCAGTTGTTAAGTCAGTAACACAACTGATCAGTGCACTTTGCTTGAAAGATGTCTCAAAATCAGATCACATGACCCCGGGACATTAAGACCGTCATATGTCAGAGTGTTTGCAGCATGACTGCTATTGTGAGACAGCCCAGGAGCAAACACAGCATACAGAGGTACTTTTTCTAGTGTGGTGACCAAAACTGGATGCAGGTGTGGTCTTACTAAGGCTTTGTAGAGTGGTATTAGTACTTCCCTTGATCTTGATTGTATCCCTCTGTTAATACAATTTAGGATTGTGTCAGCTTTTTTGGCTGCTGCTGCACACTGTTGGCTCATATTTAGCTGGTTGTCCATTAAGCCTCCAAGACCCCTCTCACGGTTCCTGCTATTGAACCTGGTTTCACCCAGTCTATATGTGTACTTTTGGTTTTTCTTGTCTAAGCGTAGGACTTTACTATTCTCTACATTGAATTTCATTTTGTTAGATATGGCCCAGTGTTCTAGTCTGTCGAGATCCCTCTGGATCTTGAGCCTATCTTCTTGGGTGTTGCTTATTCCTGCCAGCTTAGTATCGTCTGCAGATTTGGTAAGTTTCCCTTCTATTCCCCCATCTAAGTTGTTAATGAAGATATTGAACACGACTGTATTGAAGAGCTTAATCTTTAAGTTACAGAAAAAGATTGCATCAAAATTCTTATCGCCATCATCATCATCACCACAATCCTTGTGTTTTTCCCACAGCTGCAGGGTCCTCATCAAAACTCTAGTTATTTCCAAACACAAGGACTGACAATAGGATCAAATGACATAGCACACAAGAGATCTAATGGAGGTAAACTAGCCACCACAAAGACCAATAGGATGAACCTTAGCAATCCCACAGCAAGGTTCTCCAGATGTTACTGAGCTCCACTTTGCAGCATCCCCAACCCTCATGTTTAAGAATGATGGCATTGGAAATCAAACACCATCAGAAGAGTCACAAGTTGTTCAGTAGAGGTCTTCAAACTTGACTTAAGACTTGTGGACTTCAACTCCCAGAATTCTTCCTTCAATCATGTTAGCTCAGGAATTCTGGGAGTTGAAGTCCACAAATCTTAAAGCTGTCAAGTTTGAAGAACCTTGCTCTACAGCAAGAAAAGGGATGATGATTCTGTACTGGTTGATGAGGACAAACCAAGGACATCCCTCTTGCAATCACATTTCCTACTTAAAGCCCCTGTCCCACTGCACTAACGGATGCAAAGTGGATGTAAAACGTTAAAAAAAAGCTTGCCATCCGTTGGAAAACGCTATGCATCTGTTGTGTACTCATTGCATACATGTTTCATACGCTCTATCCGTCAAGCATCCGTCCACTGCGATTTCATCCGCCCAAGAAGTTTTGAGCTGCACAAAACTTTTTGAGCGGATGAACTTTCCGCCGTGTACGATGTAAATCCGCGACATATGAGCAACAAATGTTCTATTTCCGTTTATCATCCGTTAAACGTCCGCTGTATCCTCTCTGCATCCTCTGGGCATCCCCTCAACTCACATCCGCTGCAGCTGAAAATGGAAAGAGGGAGGAAACAAAAGGTACACGGAACGTTTACACAGTGTTAGTAGCACGGAAATAGAAAGGATGCACAGTGAACGGTTTGCATCAGATATACATCCGCTAGGCTTCCTATGAACATCCGTTTAACATCCCCACTACATACTACCCACGTCCGTTCTTTTCCGTTCTTTTCCGTTCTGTTTATGCAAATTTTCGCCACTTTTTGGAGCGGATGACAACGGATGGAGCACCCCCGAAATTTTGCTCATCCGCTGTGTCCTTTATGCATACGTTTTGCGTCCGTCGGCCAGTGAGACCTAGCCTTAAAGAACAGGTAGAAATCATGTCCAGGAAGTGCACCACCTGGAACAGGATCCATTGAAGATGTCACACATGCTCTTGCTACCTCTTAATCTGATTAATGCCACTCACTCTGCATGTAGCTGCTCTTTGAAGATCACCTGGAAACTTTAGCTGGTCCAAGGTGCAACAGCAAAGGTGCTTGGTGGTTGGTCTCAGTATTGCCCCATTACGCCTTTTCTACATGGAATTACTAGCAGGTTTCCAAGTGCCATTCAAGATGCTATTGTTCTGACCCAGCCATAACAGCTGTTGCTGCCCATAGAATCTCTCTATATCAGGTTGTCCAATCTTAGCAACTTTAAGTTCTGTGGACTTCAACTCCCAGAATACCCCAGCAGCAGTGGTGGGATTTAATTTTTTTTACTACTGGTTCTGTGGGCATTGCTTGATACTGCTTTTAGGGGTAAGGGAGGGGTGGGGTGATTGGACGAAAGGTCGAGACAAGAGGACACGTCCCGTTGGTTAGGAGACTCAGCCAATCAGCTGGGACACAATGGGAGGTGGAGAATAGATTGGGTTGGCGGGGCCAGTCAGGGTTGGGATTTGCCAGTTCTCCCAGCTACTCAAAATTTCCGCTACTGGTTCTTTAGAACCGATCAGAACCGGCTGAATATCACCTCTGCCCAGCAGCCATGCTGGCTGGGGAACTCTGGGAGTTGAAGTCCATAGGTCTTAAAGTTGCCAAGGTTGGATACCTCTGCTCTATATGTTTTGGGTTCAGATATGTTAGAGCAGGGTTATCAAACTCAAGGCCCACAGGCTGAATCTGGCTCACAAGATGCTTAGATCTGGTTCATGGGGCCGGCCTGGAAATATCAAAGGACCAGTCCGTGGTGCCTCTGCTAGCCAAAAATGGGCCTAGGGAGGGCATCATCACCCCCAATGGCCCTTTTTGGCTGGGAGAATGCTTCAGGATATCTGGTAGAAAAGATAGGAAAATGGTTATAGTAAAGAACTGTGGAAAGAAAGAAGGGGGGGAAATGCATCTTGTGCCTGTGTCAAATGCCTACCATGGCCACACCCATGCACCACTGGTCCTCTGAGGTCAAACACACCCCTGATGTGGCCCTCAATGAAATCAAATTTGACAACCTTGTCTTAGACACTTTTCCTAATTTCCACCATTGTTACCTGAAAAATAGGGAGGCCCTGCTAAGGATCCATGACTATCACAAAATAAAGTCTACCACAAGATAAGGTCTACCAAGCTAGAATTGTATTTGCTCAAAATTGGAAAAATGAGAAAATTCCAGTGGAGGAGGAGGTGATTAAGAAAATAACGGAAGATAGAAATAAGAGTGGATGTTTAGGTATAAAATGAGATGTATGTATTAATGTGAATAGAGATTTGTATTTTTGTTTTTTAAAAATAAAATATTTTAAAGAAGAAAATAATGTGCAGAAATGAATAGATTGGCATTGGCAATTAAAGAACAAGAATAAAAGGAGTACTATAAGATTTGGAAGTTATTCTGTGAGTGCCTAGAAAATAGAGTTAGAAATTAAAGGATATTGCATTAATAAAAATATACTAAAATTGATTATTTTTTGAATGAGCTTTAATATGAATATAATTTAGTAAGATTTGGAATTTGCCTTTAAGGACAGTTTGAAATTGAAATAAAAACTTAATGACAATGTAATAATGATATAAGAGGATATATGATGACTACAATGTAATATGAATGCAAACTCAATAAGAAATGTATACCAATATTATTATATGCACAAAATATTATATGTACCCAACTGACACACTCTATAACTGAAAGATGGTTTTATTTGTTGTTTTGTTATTAAATAAAACTTTTCTAAAAAAAAAAAGTCTACCATAAAATAAACAGCCCTGTTCTGACCCAACCGGGTTCCCAAAGAGCAAACACAGACAAAGGCAGCAGCCTCCAACTTTTAAGGTTTAATAACAAATTCTGTTCTCTTCCGACGAAAGGTGATTAATCGAGGTTGTTCTTTCTCGGAACGGGTGTTGTTTGTCAAGGCTACCAAAAACCCAGTGATAAGAACTAATTTACACAAACTAAGATGTCCACCAGTTGAGTTTCAGAGCTTCTGTGCTGTCTGCAAAGAATGCTTTTCCAAACCTGGCTTTGGAGGGGCTATTACCTTGCTGCCTTACTCCCGAGTTGCCTGTGGTGCTGTAATTGTTCTTTCCTCCAAGCAATCCTTCATGCACGTGCACTTGGCACGGGCTCCTCAGGAACCTCCTCATCGCTGCTGCCAGCCCCCACAATCTCTGAAGGCAGTAGTTCACTCCCTAATGGTCCTGGCCACTCATCTGAGTCCTCGCTCTCTTCAGCCATCTGCACCTGCTGCCGCTAACCACAGCAAGCATCCTGTTTTCAACTGGCTTGCACCCAAAGTGTGCACGAACCACCCTTATTTCCTTCCAGAAGCTGGTGAAAATGTGGTTTTGAGGGAACCGACTGAATGCGATGCCATTTCTTAATGTTTAGTTTTGCAATTCGAAACCTCATTTTAATTTTGATTTGTATCTTGTCCGGTTTCTGTACAAAGACGCAAAGAGTCTGGCTGTTTTCAGCTGGTAAGATAAATTTTGAAAGATTGCCATAACGTAGCTTAGAAACTGGAAAAGATAATTCTCTTCTTGACAATATCTATTCACATAATTACATCCTTTCTCTGCGAAACAACAGCTTTTATAGAGAACAGGAACAAAACCTGTCGCAGATTAAAGATTTCTCAGAGCTTAACCACACTCAAAACAGTTACAATTTGTACAGGTAGTCCTCAACTTACGACCACAACTGAACTCAACATTTCCATTACTAAGTGAGATGGTTGTTAAGTGAATTTTGCCCCATTTTATGACCTTTTTGCCATAGACGTTAAATGAACCACTGCTGTTGTTAAGTTAATAACAGGGTTGTTATGTAAATCTAGTTTCCCTGTTGATTTTCCTTGCCAGAAAGTCACAAAAGGATGGATCCCATGATCCTGGAACACGCCAACTGGACATGCCAGTTGCCAAGTGTCTCAATTTTGAACACGTGGGGGATGTTTCAATGGTCATAAGTGTGACTTTTTTTCAGCAGCATTGTAACTTCAAATGGTCACTCAACAGATGGTTGTCAGTTGAGGTCTACCTGTCCATCATTCTCATCAGACAAAAACATACCTCTATTCTTTGTGTTTTCATTTACATCAGAGAAGGAGCTTTACTGACCTTCAGAGGCGAGATGTGAGACTGTAGAACATATCCATGGACATTTTCTATCTGCGATAAGTTCTTTTCAGAAACATGGACTAGTTCTGGACCTCTCACTTCATGGGTTAAACGAGGTAAAGTATGGTCATGTGGTGCATCTTCATCTTGATAATGATACTTCTGGAAGATAGAAGGGAAAAAGAAACATGAAGGAACTGGGAGAAGAAAATTTTGAATTTTGATAATGATAAAGTAGTTTGAAAAGATCAAAGACTCACCAATTTTTTTTTTTTTGGATCCTTAGCGTGATTACCACCTATTTTGACGGTAGGTACGAGATGTAGTTCACCATGTAAAATCGCTGTCAGTCCTGCCCCAACTTGCTTCTTTAGAAAAGAAAGTTCTTCGACTCCATTCCATAGTGAAAGGTATACTTTTACTGAAAGTCAAAAGCAAAGCCAGAACTAAGTATTTGCACACCAAATTCCCCTAGTTAACTTTCCTCTCAATCACTTCCTTCCCAGTTCCTTTCATTTGCATGCCCATATTGTCCAATTAATTTTGAATAAATTGTTTTGGGAACTGTCTCTTCCATGGTGAGTTAGTTAGAGAGCTGTTAGCTGTTGCATTCCGATCTGGTTTGACCTTGACTTGTTTTCTCTGGAAAAGACAATGAGGGTCAGCTTCCCCCATCCCACCAGCTACCTCCCACCCCCATACTCAATGGCAGACTGGTAGCTAACATTTGCCAAGCTCAGCATAAAATAGCAGTTCTGACAATTGTTCTTGCAACTATCATTCTGTACTGCATGATCAGTTCTTGCTATCACCAATAGGACAATGAGAAAAGGACAACTCTAAATGTGACCTCCAGCTGAAATAAATAACCACCAACATCTTTCTCCTTTGCATGAAGACGATTTAGTTCACTAGCTACGGCATCAGTACACCTCACAACAGATTGTATAGTTCTACCTGTAAAACTAACATTTAGCCATTTTGCATAGTTGGTTTGCATGAAAACATTTGGAACCTAATGATTTAAGAAAAAAATGAGCTTTGGAATTGATGAAGTTGGTTCTATTTAAAACAAAGCATGCTATTCCAATGGAATCAGCAGTGGAAATAACAGAGGGAGCCACTTGTTCTGAATCAGCCTTAGCAAATAATGATAATCCGCTTATTCACGAGTACAAACAAACCCATTTTCGAACAGGGCAGGAACAGTCTTTTATTCAAGTGGATAAACAAAAATCAAATGTAATTAGTCCCAACAGATCAAGAAATCCAAATTGCTTGCTGTATCCCAAAAGTGAACAGTTGTCTGTGACAACCAGCCACTCCCATACCATTGCTATTTATTTCCTAGTCTCGATGGCTAGCATCTATGCAGGGGTGGGATTCTACCAGTTCGCACCTATTTGGTAGAACTGGATGTTAACATTCTAAGCAGTTCTGAGAACCAAATGTTAGAAGAAACTACTGGGCTAATCCTGTAAGGAAGGCAGGAAGGAAACATTCTGGTGTTGCTTACAGAAACTGCCTCTCCATTAACCCTTATTACATTCTTGGCAGGACGAGACTTCCTGTCTCTGGAACTTCTCTGGAGTTTTATTTTCCCTCCTTTGCTTGTGTGGAGTGACCATTCAAAGATACAATGGCACTGAAAAAAGTGACTTATGATCATTTTTCACACTTACGGCTGTTGCAGCATCCCCACAGTCATGAGAGGCCAGGCGAGGAGATGTGTGCCTTGATGTGAGTGATATTGAATTGGCCATACTCAGCCAATAACATGACCACCAAGCCACACCCACCACCTAAGCTATGCCCACAGAACCGGTTGTTAAAAAGTTTGAATCCCACCCCTGTGTCTATGTCTGCTTTACCCTGAGAGCTGGCTTATTGTTTTCCTTTGCTTTCATCTCCTTTCCTCTCTGTGCAAATGTGCATCTGGGATGGACCCCATCTGTTCCTCCTCCTCACTCAGTTCAGGCCCTGAAGACATCTGCCTCTCCACTTGGGGGAGGACAGAAGGCCCCGGCTCTGTCTCTGATGCTATTTTCTTATCAGAGCCTTCCAAAGGCTCCAAAGCCTTCCAGGCTCTCCCTCAACCTCCTCCTCATCTGACTCTGCAGCTAGGTCTGCTGGCAGCCGACAGGCCACAACACCAGTCTAGTCTCATAGTGAAGGCATCAGGCTAAAAACTGGAAGACCGTGAATTCTAGTTCCGCATTAGGAATGAAAGCTAGGTGAGTGATTTTGGGCCATCACCAGGATTCTAGTCCTGCCTGAGATATGAAAGCTGACTGGGTAAGTTTGAACCAATCACCAAATGCCTATGAGTTCTGGTCCCTCCTTAGCCATAAAAACTGGCTAGTGGACTTGGGCCAGTCCCCCCACTCTCCCTGCCTCCCTCCCTCCCTCTCCCTTTCCCTCTCTCTCTCAACCCAACCCAACCCATCTCACAGAGATGTTCTTCTAGGAAAAATAGGAAGAGGAAGAAATATTAGACATGTTTGCTGTTGAGTTATTTATAAAAATGGATTAAAAATACATAAACAAACATGCCAGGTGGTTGGGAAGTAAAGACACCATATTTCTCATGTGCTGGACGATCCTAGAGGAACGTATCATTCAACTAGGAAAGCAGGGGAAACATCAACCATCTGATCAAGTGAGGACCATTTTACGTGACCTTTTTAAAACTATTTTTACTCATGTTAAAGTTGCATGAAACATCTGACAGTGTCACAGTTGAGTTCTCATCTCTTGCATTAGGAAACTTCATGTCCTACCTAGAAACTTTGAGTATTGCTCAGCTATCCTTCTGTAACAAACACAAGTGGGCTTCCTAAATTTTTCAATTTAGTTGAATTTTTTTCTTCTCGAGAACATGGATGAATAGGAGAATTCAGAAACAAAACAAGAAATAACCAATGAATTTTATTTCAAGAGGAGGTCTCTTGAGATTAAATGACCACACCTAGAGTACTGCATCCAGTTTTGTTCACCACATTATAAAAAAGATGTTGAGACTCTAGAAAAAGTACAGAGAAGAGCAACCAGGATGATTAGGGGACTGGAGCCTAAAACATACAACAAACGATTGCAGGAATTAGGCTTGGCTAGTCTAGTAAAGAGAAGGACCAGGGGAGACAGGATAGCAGTCTTCCAATACCGCTATCCTGAGGGGGCTGCCTTCTTTGAGGGGCTGCCACAGAGAGGAGGAAGGGCTCAAGCTATTTTCCAAAGCACCCGAAGGCCAGACAAGGAATAATGGATGGAAACTGAACAAGGAGAGATTCAACCTGGAAATAAGGAGAAACTTTCTGACAGTGAGAACAATCAACCAATGGAACAGAAGTTGCCCCCGGAAGTTGTGGGAGCTTCATCACTTGAGACCTTCAAGAAGAGATTGGACTGCCATTTGTCAGAAATGGTGTAGGGTCTCCCTCTTGGATGGGGAGTTGGACTAGAAGGAAGGTCCCTTCCAACTCTGATTATCTGTTATCTGTATGATAGGAATCCAGGAAGGTGGTTTAAATTTGTTATTCAATGAGAGACCTTCTTTGTTCCATCCTTCCATCCTTCCGTCCTTCTCTCTGTCTCTGTCTCTCTCTCTCACACACACACATGCAACCACAACATACATTTTGACTATCATATAACTGCAAAAACATCATGCTTCCATTCATGAGAATTCTCCAAAATTCTCTTCACCTTTGGGTAAAAAAACTTAAGTTGTTCTGCATTCAAATAATCCCCCTTCATATCCCTTTGCCTTAGTAAAACCCATCAGTTTAATAGCTTATGGACATATTTGGTTTTTTTCAAAAAAAATCCATCAAGCTTTCCTAAAATTTTATGTCTCTCCATATTCCAGAACACCCAATGTTTACCTTAAAATTATATCGTAAATTGAGTCTACATCTTTCTCTCCCTTTTTAATGAAAATATGATTCCCTCTTAGGTCAAAACAAGCACAAATAATATTAAAAGATTACCGAAAGAACTGGCTGTCCATTTAATACAGCTGGAGAGTAAGGGTTATGAAATGGAAAAGCTATTTCACAGAAGATGTAGGCACCCATTGAACTTGAAATGGTGAAAATATTTGTGGCTTGCGTGGTAGATGTCGGCGGTAGTTTATTCTTCAAGCTTATTGTTTAGTTTCGAAACATTTTGTCATCTGGCTAAGTAACATCTTCAGCAGAGCCTGGGTTGAAGAGTTGAAGGGCCTTGTTTCAGTTCTCTTCTGCTTTTACTGGTCTTATGTAATCAGTTGGTCATGTGACTGACTGGTCACCCCATCTGAGGGTCACCTGGTAGTGAGGTCATCACATTGAGTGATTGGCAAGACTAGAACTCAAAGTCTCCTGGTGACTGGCCCCAAGTCACCCAGCTGGCTTTCATGCCTGAGACAGGACTAGAACTCACAGTTTCCTGGTGACTGGCCCAAAATCACCCAGCTGGCTTTTTTGGCTGAGGCAGGACCAGAACTCAACAGTCTCCTGATAACTGGCTTAAAGTCACCCAACTGGCTTTCATGCTTGAGATAGGATTAGAACTCACAGTCTCCTGGTAACTAGCCCAAAGACATCCAGCCAGTTTTCATCTCCAAGGTGAAACTAGAACTCACAGGCTCCCGCTTTCTAGACCAAACTGGCTCTCAGCTCCAAGTTGCCCCTGCTGATTTTTGTGTCCGAACAAGCAAGGTTGATTCCTTGGCATCAGGCTTAGCAGTTGAGAAAGTAGGCAAGGCTTCTCTTGAAACAAGCCAACCTTCCCCCCCCCCATAATTAGCCGCCCTTGCCCATCTACGCACGTGCTTGTGCATGCACATACACACACTACTGCTCACAGCTTCACAAAAGAACAGGTGGAAAATAAATGAAATTACAAATCAATGCCTACTACTAACAGGGCATCATGTACTGCCAACCAAAACAGATATTTTAAATCCTCTATAATTAACTCTAATAGTGCAGCACAGATTGTTCTACTGTGAGCACTTCATGGAAATGTGGCCATTTTTGAAACAAAACTTCCATACCAGGAAAAAAAAAAAAAAAAAAGCAAAACAAGAAGCCAAACACAACTCAACTCTGTTTGTACAAAATCGTTAAACAGAAGCCGCCATGTTTCAACCCAGCTCTCCCACTTTGGAGCTGATTATTATTATTACTCGTAGACGGGTCTGTATTTATAAAAAGATAGAAAAAGGAAGATAAGTCTGATCTGAACACTACTCAATTTTAAAAATTGGCTTTTAAAAATGGGGATGGAAAATACTCACGGTGTCTCCTGCCACAATTTTGCAGTGCCAAACACAATATTGCATCTGATCATGAGATGGAATGAATAATGAGTTGGAATAATAATGAAAAATGAGCGGTGAAGTCAGGACAAAATGCATGGCTTCAGAATTCATCTGGAGAGTAGACATGTTTAGCAAGCTTTTATGTATTTATGTATTTATTTACTTAATGTACTTATTTATTTATTTACTTATTTATTTAATTTATATGCTGCAAATTACCAAAGGCAACTCGAGGCAATTTACAGCCATTCAGTAAAAATACCATGTAAAACATTAAAAGAATAAAGATCTTAAATGTAAAAAATAATTTAATTTAATTTAAAATTTCAATTTAAAAGGTCCATTTATAACTGCTGATTTACAGTTTCCTCTGGAATTGGAGATTAAGTGATGATAGGATTTATACATTCAGTGACCATCCTATGCAAAATTTCTTTTGAGTGGTTCAAATGAACCATGAAAATCAGTCTGAATTACAAACAATGCCTACTAATGATGATATAGATGGATAGATAGACAGATCAATCGACTGATCAATCATCATTAATCTGATCAATTAATGATGAGATAGACATAGATAGATAGATGATAGAGAGAGACAGAGACAGACAGAGATAGAGATAGAGAGATGATCGATAGACAGACAGATGACATAGTCAGAAGAGACATAGATAAATAGACAGATGATAAATATGATCAATCCTTCGATAAATGATAATGATAGATGATATACACATACAGATACACTCATACACACAGAGAGAGATAATAAATGAGAGAGAGATCTATATCTATGTATTTATTGATCTACATATCTTAGATATTGATGTATTCTGAGCAATCATGTTTAACCAATTATAAATAATTTTGAGAAGAGGCGTCTTTATCTTCTCATTCCCTGGACATTCTACAAAACTCAGCCAAGCAACAATTGGAAAGTAAATTGGCCCAAACTTGCATTTAAAGCTTTACTTGCAGTATACAGTTTTCTATTGCAACACCATTCTGCATTGTTGCATCTTGGTGTCATTTCAGATTGAGAACACAAGATGGCAGAAGAACCATTGTGTTGAAGGTGATGATATTTTGGCTGATTTTTAAGAAAAAAGGAAGGAGGGGAAAAAGCAACCGCAGGAAGAAGGGAAATTTTTAAAAAAAGCCATTTGCGCTTAGATAAAATGCTAAATAGATATATACGAGAGAATGCCCATGAGATACAGAAGAGGAGGAAGACAAAAAGTCATTTTATTTAAATGGACTTCTTTCTCTTGTTGGAAACCAGCTGAGAAGGTCTCATATATGGCGATCATATGATCCTGGAATGCCACCGTGTTTCCCTGAAAATAAGACCCTGTCTTATACTTTTTTGCCACCAAAAAAAGGCACCAGGTCTTATTTTCAGGGGAAGTCATCCACTGACTAACCTCACTTGTGTGTGTTGCCCTCAGCCTCCTTTTTGCAGTCAGTGGCCTTCCGGCAAGGTTTTCCTGAAGGCCTCTGCAGCTGATAAGAGAACTCTGGATCGATCCTGAGCTTTGTTATCAGCTACCGAGGCCTTCAGGAAAACCTTGCCACCCTTGCCAACTGCAGAAGAAATGGGCCAGCAAGGCAGGTGTCGGAGTTTGCAAGGCCTGGCTTCATCTGTCCAAAGGTAAATAGTCGGGCAGGTCCACTCCCCCTATCCCCATTCTTACTTAATTTTTACCTATCCACTCTGGAGTGGGCAGGATCTTAATTAGGACTTATTTTGGGAGTACGGCTTATATTGGGTGCAAAAATCAAGCTAGGATTTACTTTCAGATAGGCCGTATTTTCAAGGAAACAGGGTACTACAACTACTTCTGTGTTGGAAGTACTTTCATGGTGAAATAATCTGCTGGAGCTATCACCATTGCCTGGGAGACACCCAATTGGGGGTTCCTTTTGTATCCCTGTGAAGTTACTCACCAAAGTGGTACCCAAAGTGATACCAAGTGGTCACCCACTGGGTGGGCAGGAGCTGCAGCATGTGATGGGAGCTCATCTTTTCCCATAGCAGCAATCGGATTTCCAACATGATCCTGTTGATCGTCAGCTCAGCGTCCTAACCTTGTGAGCCATCACACTCCTACCCTTGGATGCTGCAATCATTGTAAATGCATTCTGATTGCCAAGTGTCTGAATGCTGATCCTGTAACTATGGGGGATTCCGCAAGGACCATAAGTGCAAGGACCCATCCTAAGTCACTTTTGCAGTGCCATTGTAACTTCAAACGGTCGCTCAGTGAATAATTCTAAGTTGTAAAGAATAATTCTAACGATCAAAGGATTGCCTGTATGGAAATGTACTTAACGATTCCTGGGCAGTGGTACCTGTAAAATCGAAATAGAGCCCGCTGTAAAAATGCATTTGGGAATCACTGCCAGAAATATCTCTCTGAAAGAGACAGATGGATCCATTACACCCCCTGACACAATTAGATCATGATAAGCAATGTCTGTTTTAGGTGCTGAAAAGATGAGTAATGAACCTACCCCCACTAGATTCAGCCTGAGAGTAAACCCATACAAATCAAAGAGATGTAAGTTATTGTAATTATCATCTTACTTGTCTCATTTAACAAAATAACAGAGTCAGAAGGGAACTTGGATGTCTTCTAGTCCAGAGTTCCCCAGTTTTTCTAGGTTGGTGGCCTGGAGGGGGAGGCGCCTTTACACATGCATGCTCATGCATGAACGGGGTTGCAAACGTGCAACACTCACAGTGATGCACAGTGATATTAGAGCCTTAATAACACCATCCACTCATGCAGCCCAGTGGACAACAGGCCACAGCTCGGTAGTGGGCTGTGGCCCCCCAGGTTGGGGACCCTGTTCTATTCCAACTCCCTGCACAAGTAGGAGACCCTAAACCACTGCAGACAAATGTCTATCCAATTTCTTATTTAAAATCTTCAGTGATGGAGCACTCAGAACTTTTGGTAGCCAGCCGTTCCGCTGATTAATTGTCAGGAAATTTCTCCTTAATTCCAGCTTGGTTCTCTCCTGAATGAGTTGCCATCCATCCACTCCTTCTCGTCCTGCCTTCGGGTGCTTTGAAGAATAAATTGACCCCTCTTGTAAGAAGAACTTATTTCAATAGCTGTGGTTGAAGGACCATGTTTGGATCAATACAGGGTTGCAACTGTCATAAATATATGTATGGTTGCCAAGCACCCTTATTTTGATCATGTGGCCATGGGGATGCTGCAGTGACTGAAGGTGTGAGGGTTGGTTGTAAGTCACTTTTTTTAGTGTCACTGTCATGGTCATTAAAGGATGGCTGTAAGTTAAGGACCAGCCATTCTGGATGGTCCTTAGATGAGAGCAGGCAGAGCTGGGGGTGGTGGTGGAGTCAAATGCATCATCAATTTAGAGTCTTTGCATTGCCACAATAGATTTCAGTCCCAGCCTACTTGACTTCCATTGACCTTTATCTAGCATCAATTTATTATTGACAATTAGTTGACTAATATCTTGTGATCACCACAGTGATATTGGGAGTGCCAAAGCACTTCCGGGTTAAAAGGATTAATCAGTGACATCACAGTTGCTTGCAGGACACCCATTGAAGGCTCCTTTCACATCCCCTCTAAGCTGCTCACCGAAGTGGTACCCATCTATCTACTCATAGTATCCTGTTTTCAAATTTCTGGGTCGGCAGGAGCTGCCACAAGTGACTGGAGCCCATCCCATCCTGCAGCAGCAACCAGGTCTCGAACACCCAGCCTGCCATTCATCATACCAGCATCCTAACCACAGGAGCCACTGTGTTCCTTCTATCTTGTGAACGACTTGTGAATACGTTTGAATAAATCTTCTGGGCTACAACTTTACAAATTATCCTCATTCGTTGCACCTGACACTTTAAATGAAAAGGTACCAAGAATGAATTGTACATTTCCCAACAGATATTTCTTACCTCTCATCCAGGGATGGGATTCTACCTTGTCGGATCGGTTCTATAGAACCAGTTGTTACAATTCTGTGTATTTTGGAGAACCAGCTAATTGTGCCACTGGTTGACCCCTCCTCTCCCCACCCCACCCACTCACTCCTTGCCTGGCACCATCAAACTTGCCTGCTAAGTTGCTATTTTTCTTTTTTTTCCCCCTCTGAACTTCAGCTGTTCTGCTATGCCGGGAGATTTAGATTAGCTAGAAAGAAGAAAATCATTGGATTTCTTGTTTTCTAACTAATCTAAAAACAGAGCTGAACCTTCCTTAGGACTGAAGCTTCTATTTTTCAGTGCAGACTCAGGTAGCAGATTGCAGAAAGATAGATCTCTGAGTGAATCTGTGATTCTGCAAGCAACTCAATCTGCCTGCCTACTTTACCTGATTTTGGGTAAAAGTTGCTCTTTTTAATAAAAAATTCAATATTTACATAAATATTTATAAGATTTACATACAAGCCATGCCCATCTAGTCACATGACCATCAAGCCATGCCCACTCAGCAAGCCATGCCCAGACAGTCACAAGACCACCAAACTATTCCCACAAATTAAGCCACACCCAGAGAACCAGTTGTTAAGAAATTTGAATTCCACCCCACTCTCATCTTAAATCAAATAAGCTGTGACTACCTTCTTCTTAAAATGAAACCATGATCTCTGATGGTTTTGGCCACTTGGGTTTATTTCTTGAAGATTTATTCTGGGCTGAGTTGGCATTATTTAATAGAAAAATGTAGCAGGAAAGTTGCACTTTTCATGAAAATAAAGAAATCAGTCAAAAGGGCACATCAGTGGGCTGATGTCAACTTTAAAGAGGCCCTTAAAATAGTAGACAGAGACACACACACAGAAAGACAATTTCCATTCAATTAAAAGCTAAGCCATTCTTGATAACAAAATGCATATCTTGATAACTAATCATCAGGCTTGAGCTCCAGAGAGAGAGAGATGAAGGAGTCACATAAACATAAAATTATAATTATTATGCTCACAGTCAAAAAGAGAAGAGATAAAGAGAGGTTCTATTACAAAGGGCTTTAAAAAAGTAGTCAGATTCAAAAAAATTAAAATGAAGTGATTTTTTTGGAATGAATCCTCGGTGTCCCTTATGACACATTGATGCAGAATTAGGGATCTGAATGTAAGAATAATTTTATATTTGTTTTCAAAGGGTTTTGCTAATTATATTTTAATTACAGTAATATCAGCATTACTGTAATACAGTAATACAGTATTCCAGTATTTGAGGGGACGCCACAAAGAAGAAGGGAGTCAAATTATACTACAAAGCACCAGAAGGCAGGACAAGAAATAATGGGTGGAAACTAACCAAAGAAAGAAGCAACCTGGAATTAAGGAGAAACTTCCTAACAGTGAAGACAACTAAGCAGTGGAACAGCTTGCTTTCAGAAATCACGGGTGCTCCATCATTGGAGGTTTTTAAGAAGAGGCTAGACAGCCATTTACCTGTCATAGTATAGGCTCTCCTGCTCAAGCAGGGGACTGAACTAGAAGCCCTCCAAAGTCCCTTCCAGCTCTCTTCTCTTCTCTCCTCTCCTCTCCTCTCCTCTCCTCTTAAAGAAGAGAATGTCTAAGGCTGATATGACAGCTGTCTTCTAGTACTTGAAGGGCTGTCACTGAGAAGAGGAAGTCAAGTATTCTCCAAAGTACCAGAGACCAGGACAAGGAAGATCAGGTGATCATTAAAGAGAGATGCAACCTAGAACCAAGGAAATATTTTTTGACAGTGAGTACAATTAATGAGTGGAATAGTTTTGTTATTGAGAGTTTTGCAGCAATAATTCAGCACCAAAAAATAAACACAGATGGCTGATGCTTCATTTAACATCTTTATAAACATAAGTAGATTTTACAAACCAGTTGTAGATTTCTCCAATATGGAGCAAACTCAAACAGAAACATGTTGCAAGTTCAGAGCAGAGTTCCAATCTTCAGCAAGCAAGCAAGTTAGTTTCATCTTCAATAGACAGACTCAGAGCTCCAACATAGCTGCAGAGTTGCAGAGCTGAATATAGAGCCATGGCTAGGTTACTTTTAGTTTCAGTTTCCAAACTGTCCTCATTGGCTGATTCAGTTGCTATGCCTATTCATTGGCTGACCTTGTTACCAAGCTCTATTCCGGTTCATGAATATACTGACATTTGTCTTCAGGAGTTGTGGCTGCTCTGTTGCTGGAGGTTTTCAAGAAAAGATTAGACAACCATTTGACCAGGATGCTATAAGATCTCCTGACTTGAGTAGAAGGTTGGACTAGAAGACCTCTGCAGTCCCTTCCGGTTGTATGATTTCTATATTCTATGCCATGTTTATGGAGAAAAATATTGAAAGAGTGTCTTTAGAACATGCTCATTTGAAAGGAGTCTTGATAACTGGCTAGCAATTACTTAGCCAAAACTGCTTGGTCTTAAAACTGGGCAAACTTTCCCCAAAAAATATTTGGGAGAGGCACAACAGTACTAGAGAATATTACAGCTGCAAGCTACCCCAGGAAGTCAAAAAGACAACTGGGAAAAAGCAGTGGCAAAGCAGTGGCCGTTAAAGGCCCTGTCACACTGCCCAACAGATGCCAAAAGAACACAATGGAAGAGAAAAATGTTGCATCCGTTGTTTCCGCGCTCAAAAGGGGCGAAAATTTGCATAATTGAAGCGGGGCCAGGCACTCCAGCAACACCTCAGACCAGCACTGCAGCAGCACCCACCTCCACAGCACCTGCACCCTAACATAACACCTTCGACTGGGCACAACAATCCGAGTGACCAAGAGGAGTGCCAGAGACTGGCTGCCTGGATATTTGTGGACTTTATTTTGGACAACTTGACTTGGTCATTTTGCTTTTACAGTTTGTTATTAATAAAGTATATCTTTGTTTCACACACTTGCTTCATTAATTTTTTCTATAAAGTGTGGGTGAAACTTTAGAAAATGGTTTAAGCCTTTGCTGATGTGATGTTAGTGCAGTATGGGGGGATATGTGGATGGTTAAGATAGCAGTGGATGGAGGATACTGTGGATGGTTAGACGTGGAGAAGGGTACCTGTGGGATGGAAATAATAACCTCCAGTGCAAGCCTAGTGGGACTGGATGGTCCACCCTCCAATTGCCACCCCTATGGCCCTTCATTATCAATAACAATGTAAGCATGTGATCACACAATTGAACACAAAACACAACTCTTTATTAACGCCCTGTTCATTGTAAGGCCAACGCCAACATACATGGCCCAATCTCATCAGTGTGATGAGACAGGCTGAAGGAAGCATCCATTAATCAATCTACCATCCTGTCTTGCACCTTCCACTGCTCCAGCTGGGGAAGTTAAAGCAGTGTCTCAGGAGGTTGCGCTGCTCTTCCCTTCACGTGAGGCTCTGTTGGGGCCTTGCACACCTCAGTGTCTATCAGGTTTTGCCCTTGCCTCCATTCCCAGGCTCCATGTCCCCATTGCCTTGACTGGGAGGTCCACGAGCCTGTTCTGCAAAGACTGGTAGCGGTGCTCATGAGATTGTGCAGGATGCAGCAAGCTTCCAACGATCCTCCTCATGGTCTGTGGGCGAATGCCTGCAGGTGGTGAAGAGTACCTGGAACCTGTTGGCCAGGATGCCAAAGGTGTTCTCCACCACCCGCCTTGCCCTGGACAGCCTGCAGTTAAAGATCCTCTCTTCACGGGTGAGGTATTTGGAGGTGTAGGGCTTCATGAGTAGGTTGTTAGGGAGAAGGCGTCATCCCCCACGATGAAGTATGGGCACATCTTGTGTGTCGTTGGGTCAGCGGGTCTGGATCTGGGAAGCCCACCATGAGGTTGCTTTCCAGCCCTCCTTGAGGTGACTGGCATTGTATACCTGGGCATCTGAAGATGAGCCATTGCTTGAAGCATCGATGTACATGATCTGTAGTCAGCATCGACCATGGCGAAGAGGATGAATGCTGAAGAAGCCCCCTTGGAGTTGAACATAAATGGAGCTGAGTTGGTTGGAGCTTTGCAGGCCACGTGCTTCTCAATCTATGGCTCCAACGGTGTGGGGGAAGTTCCATTTCTGATACCGACTGCTCTGCAACTTCTTCCATCCTCTTCAGTGGAGGGGTACTGGAGGAGCTCCTCCTTGTATTCTTCTATGATGGCCTGCACCAACTTCTCTGACAACAAAGGCTGATGGTGCTGGGCGGCATCCTCCAGCCATGCTGCATGCTCTGTAGGTGGTCCTGAGGCCGCAGGTGGCACAGAGTGAGTGTACACTTGAGCCCAGGTTCCAGGCTGGTCGGGAAAGTTGGTGTTTGTCTTGGTCAACCTGGTTTCAGCGCCTGCACAAAGTTCATCAAACCATGGCTGTGAGGCATATTCATGAAGTTCTGGAATGGCCGAGGGTCTTCGCTCCTGAGCTCCACCATCAGCTTGTCGTAAAGTAGTACTGTGCCTCTTTCTGGCAAACCATCTTTGGAGCCAGACTTTTTTTTGGGTGCCTCCTTTTCTTCCCGTAGTACTGCTCACAGAGAGACTGTAGATGGTTTCGCAGTGTTGCAGAAGGATGTTGGCTGCAGAAAGGATTTTGTCGCAATCCACGGTGGGACATGACTGGATGCTGTGGAAGAGGAAGAGTCAGATGAAGGCTGCAGAGGTCCTGCACAGCTTGGCTGCTGTCTGCAAGTGAGATGCAGGCGAGTTGCTCCCCCTTTTTATAGGCAGTATAGGTGTCCCATTGCATCCTCTAGGCATCCTCCAGCATCCTCTAGGCAATCCTGTAGACATCCTTCATATCCGAGATAGGTCCCCTCTGCGAACGTTTTTTCCGTTGAAAACGCTTTGTTTCCATTCTGCATCTGCCAGGCATCCATTCTGCATCCGTTTTGCTTCCTCCCTGCGTCCCGGGCGGATGCGAGTTGCGCGGATGGCCAGCGCACGCCTAGCGGATATAGCGTATGCGTAACGGATTGCGAAACGGATGTGTAGCAGATGCGTAGTGGATGCAGAATGAACGAATTGGATACATTTTCCGCGCAAAAGTTTTAGCCAGAACCAAAACTTTTGGAGCGGATGAAAACATCAATAAACGGATGCTGGACGGATAGAGAGGAAGCCAAACGGAGGCAGTTGAGTACATCCGCGTTTTCGAACGGATGGAAAGCTTTTTTGTCCGTTTTACTTTCTCTTTGCATCCGTTGGTGCAGTGTGACACAGCCTTAAGTTTCCTGAAATCCGTGTTATTCTGTTGCAAATGGGAGGAAATAGATTGTGATTCTTTTGCAAAAAACGTATTT
This sequence comes from Laticauda laticaudata, assembly GCA_004320025.1. NCBI lineage: Eukaryota > Metazoa > Chordata > Lepidosauria > Squamata > Elapidae > Laticauda > Laticauda laticaudata. The sequence goes on along the minus strand of BHFT01031308.1, from coordinate 34,743 downwards.
CAGAAAGAATCTTTCTAGTCTTCCTGCTCTTTAGAGAAGTGATAGCAAGAGCAATTTCAATAAACAATACAAGAGCTTTATCGCTGTATAGTCGTGTTGTGGAATAACTCGGGAGAGAAGGTTAAATCCCAGCATTGCGAGTCAAACCACATTTGTTTCTCCATATTTCTCTACTGCTCTTCCAGAAGACAATCTCATAACTATTTACATACCTCAAATATGAAAATTGCCAGAACTGAAATAAGGCAAACCACTTGTGAGATATTTCCTGTGTGAGAAACAGGATAAAAATGGATTCAATAAAGATACCACCAACGTACCGGTCCAATTCCTTCTTCCCATCTACATGCATCATGCAATGAGTCAAATTGAATCGGCTTTATAAAGCCTTAGTAAGACCAGGGTTAGAATACTGCATCCAGTTTGGGTTACCATGTTATAAAAAGAGGTTGAGACTGTGTAAAAGAAAAGTGCAGAGAAGAGCAACAAAAATGATCGAGGAACTGGAGGCTAAAACTGGAGGCTAAAATGTATGAAGAACGGCTGCAGGAATTGGGTATGTCCAGTTTGATGAAAAGAAGGACTAGGGGTGACATGAAAGCACTCTTCCAACCAGAGCTGGATATTCAGCAGGTTCTGACCAGTTCTGGAGAACCAGCAGTGGAAATTTTGAGTAGTTTGGAGAACTGGCAAATCCCACCTCTGACTGGTCCCACACCCATCTGTTCTCTGCCTCCCATTGAGTCCCAGCTGATTGGCTGGGTCTTCTTGTGTTGCCCTGCACAGGAGAATGGAGCTGGAAAGCAGGTTAGTGGGGTGGGGAGGGAATGGAGATTTTGCAGTAACCTTCCCCTGCCACGCCCACCAAGCCACTCCCACAGAACCAATAGTAAAAAAAAATTAAACCCCACCTCTGATTCCAATATCTAAGAAACTGCCACAAAGAAGAGAGGGAATCAACCTATTCTCCAATGCCCCAGAAGGCAGGACAAGAAGCAATGGATGGAAACTAATCAAGGAGAGCAGCAACATTGTCATTTCTGCTTCCTCTTACTCCCTAATATTTCTGAAAAATGAAATTTGAGGGGTTATCTAGCAAATGGCACATCAATCAATCAATCAATCTTGGCTGAAAATAGCTTTCAAAAGCCTATCTTCCCCTGTAATATGAAAAGATCAGAGCTGGAAGGAAAAGGAATGGAACATCTGGGTCTATTTTTCTTTTGTAAATAAAAGCATTTAATATCCGGAGAGGAATTTTGACTGCTGCAGTAGTCATAAAATGATACTTTTACAGGCCTAAAACGTTACATTTGCATATGAATGTCATCCTGGATGTGAAACAAAAAATGTGTTCATAACCATTTTCTTAAACTTCATATCATATTATACATATATAAATATATTTCTCTCTCTCTTTCTCTCTCTTTCTTTTTCTCTCTCTTTCTCTGTCTCTCTCTTTCTGGCTTTCTTTTCTCTCTCTCTCTCTTTATCTCTCTCATTTTCTCTCTTTTTCTTTCTCTGTCTCTCTCTTCCTCTCTCTCTCTCTCTCTTTGTCTCTGGCTTTATTTCTGTCTCTCCCTTCCTCTGTTTCTCTCTCTTTCTCTGTGTTTCTTTCTCTCCCTCTGTTTCTTTCCCTCTGTTTCTCTCTCTCTCTCTCTCTCTCTCTCTCTCTCTCACACACACACACACACACACACAACACACACACCAAATGTTGGCTTCATCTTTCCACTTCAGAAATAACTTTCTGTTTTGGCTGTAATATGCATAAATTCCTGTCCACAGATTCAGAGAATGGCAATGATGAAATGTTAACTACTCAGTTATTTCATGTAATTGCCAGGATAATCAAGCAAGCATTATATTGCTGAGATAATTAGGATACAGTTGGCAGGTGTCATGTCACACCAAAAACATCAGCTAGGGCAAATAAGCTCCCCAGATAATAGTCCATCATTCTCCTATGCAATTCCCACCGAAATGATTTCCTTGATTGATAACCTATCTTTCTTCCCCCAGAAACTTTTCAAGCAGGCTAACGAAAATGTTACACAACCAGAAAGTTGAAAACACACATTTTGTCTTACATACTAAAACCAATTAACAATCTTAAAAAGATGGTGTAAGATTCAGTTTCTTAATGATTTTCTTGAGAATGGAGGACAAATTCAAGTCCGGAGGGACAACAAGAAAAGTACAGAAATATGTTTTCTCCCTTTTCCCAGAAAGAGCTGCCTCTGGCAACAGAGAGAGAGACATAACGGTCTTTTCCTGTGGACCTAAATACTTAGAAAACTTTGTACAGGTAGACTTTGATTTACGATCACAACTGAGCCCAAACTTTCCATTGCTAAGCCAGACAGTTGCTAAGTGAGTTTGGCCCTATTTTATTACCTTTCCTGCCACGGTTATTAAGTGAATCATCACAGTCATTAAGTTAGTCACTCGGTTATTCAGTGAATCTGGCTTCCCTGTTGATTTTGCTTGTCAGTAGATCACAAAAGGGGATCATATAACCCTGAGACCAGGGCTGGGCTGCTGGGGGTTTGCAGGAGACCAGGAGATCCTCTAGCTAAGGTTCTACACAGTTTGGAGAACCCCCAAATCCCACTCCTGGCTGTTCCTCAATCAGTTCCTCAATCACAGATCTCACGGTGAACTACTGCAAAGCATCTTTTAACAGCCTGTGTGTTGCAGTTGGCACCTATTGTATCTCCTGGACCCTATTCAAGAGTAAGTTCCATGTGAAATGCATGGTAGTCATCCAGACAAGATGTAATCAAAGTGTGAATAACAACAATCGAAGCTGACTGGGTCAGGAAAATTAACAGCTGGCAACCCTAGATATAATTGTGAGAAAGTATCCACCACCACAGCAACCATCTGCGTATCCAATGACAACTGAAGATCAAGAATTATTTCCAGATTTCAAACCGAATATTTAAGGGGGATTGCATTCAAAAGCCAACTGAATATCAGACTCCAAGCCCAGCTCCTGATTCACCAGAAATCCAAGATAGATGGAAACAGCTTCAAAATTACTAGCAAAGACACCCAGTGTTGTGGTCCACTCAGCAGCCTGCAGAGACATCAGGCAGTGGGGAGGAACATGGGCCAGTCCAGGAGTCTGAGGAGGACTCAGACGAGGGTCCTGCATCCGATACAGAGATGGGGCCAGGGCCATCTAGGTGTTATGTGCTGACTCTGGAGCCTCCAGGATCTGACAGCAGTGAGGCAGAGGAACAGGGGGAGCCGGTTCCCAGTGCACATGTGCGCAGAGCTGCCAGAAGGCGAGAACAGTTAAGACAAAAGGGGCAACTGGGAAGTAAGGCTTGGAGGTTCAGGACAGGATTGAACTGCTGGCTGTGGGAATGCAGTAGAAGTGGCCTGCAGTACAGCACTCTAACCACTGCACCATCGAGGCTTTAAGCCAAGGGTCTTCAAACTTGGCAAGTTTAAGACTTGTGGACTTCAGCTCCCAGAATTCCTGAGCTAACATGACTGGAGGAGGAATTCTGGGAGTTGAAGTCCACAAGTCTTAAAGCTGTCAAGTTTGAAGACCCTTGCTATAAGCGATGCTTGGGCAGGGTATGGAGTATTGTCTTCATCCTCTTCACAACCCATTTCCCTTGTTACCTTCTGGGAGGGGGCTTTGTGGTCTCAGAAACAGAACATCCGGATTCAGTCACATTTTTATTTCATATAGCATCAACCTTGTGAGCCTCTTTCCATTTTGTATTCAAAATAGACATAGATCGATCCGGAGTTCTGTTATCAGCTACAGAGGCCTTCAGGAAAGCCTTGCCAACCTTGCTGGCTACAGAAGAAGTGGACCAGAAAGGCAGGTGTCAGGGTGTGCAAGGCCTGGCTACAATTGTCCAAAGCTAAGTAGTAGGGCTGCTCCACCCTCATCTCCAACATAGCTTAATTTTTACCCATGCGCCTCGCCCCACCCCGTGCACCCTGGAATAGGTGGGGTCTTAATTAGAGCTTATTTTGAGGGTAGGGCTTATACTGGGCACAAGTGTAAAACTCAACATAAGGCTTATTTTAGGGATAGGCATTTTTTCAGGGAAACACGGTATGTGTGTGTTTGTGTGTGTGTATAGCATATGTATAGATGTGTTATGTATGTGTATTGGGTAGATATATACTTTCTTTTGAGAGTGGGCAACAGAATTTCATTTTTAATCTGTGCTAGTATGCTCACAGTAAAAAATGACAGTAAAGGTTATCTCATCACATCAGATAATTCCTAGTTAAAAGAAAAAATTGCCAGTCCATTCCTTACCACATTTCTACTCAGAGAGTTTGAAAAAGTTAACCCTGCCGGTGGGGGGGGGGGAGAACAAATAAGGGAAGAAATAATAAAAATTAATTCATAATACTGTGTTTTCCCAAAAGGAAGACTGGGTCTTATATTAAATTTTGTTCCAAAGGATGCATTAGGCCTTATTTTCCAATTAGGTCTTATTTTCAAGGAAATGTAGTTACTAAATGCATCCGTCTGGCTGACAATCTTAGCAAGCTTATTTTGGGGATAGGGCTTATATTACGAGCATCCAGAAAAATCATGCTAGGGCTTATTTTCCACCTGGGTCTTATTTTCAGGGAGACTGGGTAATTGACTATCATCTTCAATTGAAGTCAGTAAAAAAAGTGTGAAATCATCAGACGAAAGTCACCAGACTAAAACAGTGCGTATAAAACATGCTTTGTTCCATGTCTGCTTTAGTTTGCTACCAATAAGTTACGTCCTACGCTGTTGTCCCAGAAATCTAGTTCTGCCCAGTACGCAATGCCCAACCGAGATGGAGATTTCCAAAAGCTGTATTTTGTGCAGAAGAAAGAACAAAAGGGGATCACACCCCAATAGGCCTATGCAAGGCCACTCTTTCAACAATGCAGTGTTATGCCTATTTCTCCATAAGCCTACCTTATGCCAACTCTGTTATACATCATCCTATGATTTGTCTCAATATAACCAATATGCTTAGGTTGCATTAGCTAAGAGAAATCAGCATACTTCCCCCCTTAATTTCCAATAATAATCAACTTGTCCTGTCCTAATCAGCAAATATGTTTCCAGTTCCTCTTTTCCCACAGTGCTGTCTTATTTTATTACATGTCTGTTCAGCAAATGATCTGTGTGTCTATTAACATCATCATCTATGCCAAGCGCATGCGACTCCCCAGGTTCCTTTCTCATGTAGTTACCTTTTTCATGACTACATTTAGGGTTTCATTTAAGTAAGCAATTCCTGGGGGTTTTGCTAACTAAACTGTCTTCATTACTATTTTATGCACTAGCAATCAACAGACTACAATACAGAGACGACAGAAACCAGGTTTTTAAGGGAGAGGGTCTTTGGGTCTTTTGGCCTTTCCTTCAAGACGAACATTAGCAAAGATGTTTAAAAATATGTCTGCGATACGTTGGAAATGTAATCACATGTGGTGGACCTGTCCAAAGGCATAAAAGCTTGGGACAAAAATACAAAGAGAAAATGATAAAACAACACATAGACTTAAAACCAGAAATATTTTTGTTAGGTATGTTACCAGAAAATTGCAACAAAAGGACGACATATTTTTAAAAATACACATGTTGACAGCAGCGAGAATTGTATTCGCATAATATTGGAAAAATGAGGACACACAGATGAAACTATGGAAAAATATTTGTGTGGAGATGGATAGATTGACATTAATAATAAAAGGTAAGGAAAAAACAGAATATTTTTAAATGTGGGATGTGTTTTATCAATGGTTGGATAAAAGAGGTAGAAATTAAAGCATGAAAGATTACTAAAATATATAAGTAAATAATGCAATAATTTTTATTATAATCAGTAAATGTTAGTATCTGAACTAAGATGTTAGTATAATTATTATTTTTGCTACTGGTTTATTAATACTTTGTGTAAATAAATTGATCCAGACAATACACTGTTTATTAAGCACTCATGTATTTTAAAGAAGAAAAAAATGTATAAATACAATTAAAAAAAAGAAAACACCACCCATAAACATTTGTGGGGAAAACTCCTGCTATCTGTTTAAGGCTAGGTCCCACTGGCCAACGATGCAAACGTATGCATAAAGGACACAGCGGATGAGCAAAATTTTGGGGGGTGGTCCATCTGTTGTTCATCCGCTCCAAAAAGTGGCAAAATTTGCATAAACAGAGCAGAAGAACGGACGTGGTAGTATGGAGCGGGGATGTTAAACGGATGTCATAGGAAGCCTAGCGGATGTATATTCGGATGCAAACCGTTCACTGCGCATCCTTTCCTATTTCCGTGCGTACTAACACTGTGTAGACGTTCCGTGTACCTTTTGTTTCCTCCCTCTTTCCGTTTTTCAGCTGCACGGATGTGAGTTGAGGGGATGCGCCAGAGGATGCAGAGAGGATACAGCGGACGTTTTAACGGATGATAAACGGACATAGAATGTTTGTGCCCGTATATGTCACGGATGTACATCGTACACGGCGGGAAAGTTCATCCGTTCACAAAGTTTTGTTGCAGCTCAAAACTTATCTTACGCGGATGAAATCGCAGTGGACGGATGCTCGACGGATAGAGCGTATGAAACACGTATTTGCAGTGAGTACACAACGGATGCATCGCGTTTTCCAACGGATGGCAAGCTTTTTTTAACGTTTTACATCCTCTTTGCACTTTGGAGTGTAACACCAACTATTAAAGTTTAGCATCAGCACCATAGACAGAGTACAATGCTGCTCCAGCTGCAAGTCAAGAAAATGCAGTAGATCCCAACCTGTTTCCATGACCAGTTGAAGAAACTGAAAAGTCTAAAGTAGCAAACAACAATTATATCATACAGTTATGATCATCTCATGCTTTTAAACTTTTTTTTTTTAAAGAAACAACAATAATGCCACTAGGGGACAGCATTATCTCTTCTGAAATAGCATGAGGAGTTTCCTTTTTTTAGTTTTAAATTGGAGACACTAATGAAAGGTGATCTAATGGTACTATGTTTCTTCTTCTTCTTCTTCTTCTTCTTCTTCTTCTTCTTCTTCTTCTTCTTCTTCTTCTTCTTCTTCTTCTTCTTCTTCTTCTTCTTCTTCTTCTTCTNCTCCTCCTCCTCCTCCTCCTCCTCCTCCTCCTCCTCCTCCTCCTGCTTTTCCTCCTGCCATATCCATCATCGCACATTGGAATCATGTGGTGATTCTATTTTTATCAAAGGCTGAATGAAAAAATGCTGCTGAGTTTTGTCCAAACCAGTCCCTTAGATTTTGAAGCCATGATGCTCTTCTTCTGCCTGGACCTCATTTGCCTTCAATCTTTCCCTGGAGGATTAAGAGAAGTATGGCATATTTTTCTGGGTGTCGCATCCCACAAATTCTAACTTTCACTTTTTAGTGGTTTTAATGATTTCCCTTGGTTTTCCCAGGCGGCTTATCACCTTCTCATTTCTGATTTTGTCAATCCAGTTTATATGTAACAGCCACCTGTAAATCCACATTTCAAATGTTTCCAGTCTCTTTAAGTGGCTTTCTTTTTTTTTCCACCTTATCTCTTTTCCCCTTATCTCTTATCTCAACCATCTCATACCCATAACAGATAACAGATCATCAGAGTTGGAAGGGACGTTATAGGTCATCTAGTCCAACCCCCCCACCCACACGGGAGACCCTATACCATTTTTGACAAACGGCAGTCCAATTTTTTCTTGAAAGTCTCAACTGATGGCGCTCCCACAACTTCCGAGGGCAACTTCTGTTCCATTGGTTGATTGTCCTCACTGTCAGACAGTTTCTCCTTATTTCCAGGTTGAATCTCTCCTTGTTCAGTTTCCATCCATTATTCCTTGTCTGGCCTTCAGATGCTTCAGAAAATAACTTGACCCCTTTCTCCTCTCTGTGGCAGCCCCTCAAAATTGGAAGACCACTATCATGTCTCCCCTGGTCCTTCTCTTTACTAGCCCAGTTCCTCTAACCATTCTTCATATGTTTTAGTCTCCAGTCCCTTAATCATCCTGATTGCTTTTCTCTGGATTTTTTTCCAGAGTCTCAACATCAGCTTTCAGCTTTCTGTTAGAGATAGAAAAGATGTAACATCTGACCAGTCTGATTTTCAATCTTAGGGTTATATCATGACTGGAGAAGACCTTTTTCATTTTGAAAGTACTATGTCTAGGTAAGAAATATCCAAATGACCAAACAATTTCAGAAATATCCACTAGAATTTCTGTAACTCTGCTGTCATTTAGCATTCATCAACTGTTCATTTAGTGACCATTTGCAATTACAACAGCACTGAAAAATGTGACTTATGACTGTTTTTCACAGTTACGACCATGGTAGACTCCCTGTGATCACATGATCAAAATTCAAATGCTTAACAACTGACTCATATTAATGACGGTTGTAGGGTGATATGAATGCCTTTCATGGCCTTCTGACAAGCAGAATCAATGGAGGAACCCGATTCATTTAACAACTGTGCTACTAACTGAACAACTGCAATAATTCACTTAACAACTTTGGCAAGAAAGGTCATAAAATGGGACAAAATTCATTTAACAACTGTTTCACTTAGCAACAGAAATGTTGAGCTCAACTGTGATCATAAATCAAGGATTACTGGTACATCTTTGCAAGCTAGATCTGGTAGCCCTAGGAATGTACCCTTTTCTCACCCTAAAAAGTATGCCATTAGTGCCTATCTGTGATTTAATGACCTTCATCTGAATTTGAATTATGAGTTTTGCCCTATAATAGAAGAGCAAAGCTAAGAAACAGATCCATATAAGGCTTTCAGATGCTCACCTCAATCAATGGGACCAGCTGAGAAATAACAAAATGAAATTCAATGGTGAAAAAAGTAAGGTTTTACATTTAGGCAGTGGCTCAGTGGCTAATGCACTGACTTGTTGATCAGAAAGGTCGGCAGTTCAGCAATTTGAATCCCTTGCGCCGCATAACGGAGTGAGTTCCTGTTGTTTGTCCCAGCTTCTGCCAACCTAGCAGTTCGAAAGCACGTAAAAATGCAAGTAGAAAAATAGGGACCACTTTGGTGGGAAGGTCACAGTATTCCATGCGCCTTTGGCATTTAATCATGCCAGCCAGGGTTATGTGATCACCATGTCCAACCTTCCCAAGTGGCTTCTACAATGGGGGCAGGGAACTGGATTCACTTAACAACATCAGTGATTTGCTTAACAAATATGGCCAAATGGTCACCAAACCAGATGTGACACACATAACAACTGCCATCCTAATGAGGGGAATTCTGCCTTGCTTGGAAATTGCTGAATGGTGGAAATCCTGGTCCCAACTGTGACCATAAGTCGAGGACTACCTGCACATTTTGCAGGAAGTCATATCCATGTAATCACCTGGAATCAAGCTTGATCAATATAAGTCTCGACTATGTTTTTAGTAGACAATTGTAAGATCCATTTGCTCATATTGCAGATAAAAGGATATGATTTCTGTGGGGTCCTTGCTGTTCTCTGAGCTTGGACTGATGAACTGATCAGTGGTGGTATTCTACCGGTTTGGCCCAGTTCGGCTGAACCAGTAGCTCCAACGATCACCTGTGAGCAAACTGATTTGCTCCAATGATCAGCTGCTGGGCCTGCCTGCCTGCCTTGGCTCTATTCTTACCTTTATTTCCTGCTTTTCAACCTCAGCTGCTTCACACGGCACAGCCGATTGCTGCGCATCAGCTGTTTTACACACAGGGCTTGCAGCAGAAGGTGAGTTGCAAATGCTGCGCGTGCACAAAGGTCGTGCTCACACCGAACCGGTAGGAAAAAGTTTTGAAACCCACCACTGGAACTGATGTTGTTACCTAGTTGGATAGTGAAACATCTGCAAGAAAACCACCAAGCTCAGAAAGCTCCAAGGACCCCAAAGTTCAACCCCAAGCTACAAATATTGTCTTTGTTTGATAGCACTTCTCATCAAGGACAGGCAAGCTGCTCCTGGCGGACGTTGGTATGTCATAGTCAGCAATCATTTTATTTTTTTAAATAATTAAACAGGAAGCTATTATCAAGTAAAATGCTCACCTCTTCCAACCTTTATTTTTAAACACATTTTAGGCCTGATGTAGGCAATTCTTGGAAAATAAAAAGGATGGAAGATTAATTGCCAAGGCTTTATTGAAAAGTGGCATCACTCCAAGAAAATGCCAAAGATAAACTGAAGATAGGCAGCATTCTTAAGAAACCTCCCTATTACCCCTTCTCCTCAAAGAGTATTTTCGGGCTATCTCTGGAAGCAATGTATGGAAATTAATCGAGAAGCACCCTAGAACTAAGGAGAAATTTCTTGACAGTGAGAACAAGTAATCAGTGGAGCGGTTTGCCTCCAGAAGTGGTAGCTGCTCCAATATTGGAGGTTTTTAAGAAGAGATTGGGCAGCCATTTGTCTGAAATGGTATAGAGTCACCTCCTTGAGCAGGGGATTGGTGTGATGACCGGGGGTCTGGCACAAAGGCAACACAGTCACATAAGTAAGAAGAGTCCCTTTAGTACCTCCAGCTTAGCCTCCAATGTCCAGGTTACCTTCAGCTGGAGAAAAAACTCTCTCAAGAACAGTCTTTAAGTGGAGGAAATTCAGTCCAAAAACAAAGTACAGACAAACTGTAAATAAAAATCAACACAAACCAAGCTGCAGTAATTAACTTGACAGGGCAGGAGAAGGAATTGCAGACTTGAAAGGCCAGCAAAACACACATAGTTGGGAAGATGCCAGGAACCCAGATAAGCCTCGAGGATACCAGATAATTCATGATGTGCTCCCAACAGTTTGCTGTGCACAGCTTCCCTTTTTAAACACTGTGTTCTCAGCTGCAGCTAATAAAGGGAATCAGGGCCCTTTCTTCCCCTGAAGCCATGCATCTCACGTTGCTCCTTTCTCCATTCCTCCCTGCATTCCCTCGAGTGAAGAAAGGGTGGGCCTGGATCTTCCTCCAAATTCCCTCTCCCTTGTTCTACCTCTCCCCTGCTCTGCCCAGCCAGACTTTGCCCTTCCCCAATTTCTTTCATAGCCAATAGAGCCACGTTCACACTCCTGATCAGTTGCTCGACTTCCTCCTCCAAATCAGATTCTGACAGGGGCATGATGCTTGGATTAGAAGACCCCCAGGGTCGCTTCCAACTGTTATTCTGTTCTATTATTCTGATGACAACCATTTGTGGAAAATCTGTAGGGCAAGATTGCCAAATTTCAGATGTTTACAGCAGATCAAAGAAAATTGAAAGAGTTTGAGCTTTAAGCCAGAAATCTGATAAGAAAAGGAAAGGAAAGGAAAAGAAAAGAAAAGAAAAGAAAAAAGGAGATACAGAATACTACTTAATATGGAATAGGTTTTGTCAACGGTTAGAAAACATGAGGTAGAAGTTGGAAGACGAAAGAATCAGGTGAGGGGGACCTAGAAAGAGATACTGTTTGTATTATTGATAGAGGAATCTAAGTATTAGAACAATAGAGGAGCTGACATGTTACATGATGGTCAGAAATTTTTGTACAAAATTTTGTACATATAAATTTGCATATATGTTATTTCAGTTTTACTTCTGCTTTATTGCAATTGGAATGCCGTGGCCAATTACACTGTATTCAACATATTTATATGTAAACAATAAAAAAAACATATTCAAAAGAAAAAAGAAAAAAAATCCCAATTTATAACAATTACTATCAGCAATCAACATTCAGATACAAGTACCACTTGCGAGCTTAATCAACCTCACTAAAATTTAATGACTTAGCTGGGTTTCTGTTTAATCATAAGAAGAGCAGTAGGATGAACAATAGCTGGTTTCTTTCAATTAGGGGATCTGATCTTCCTTCCATCTGTGGAACAGGATTCTTTCTTCTCAAAATGCTGCTGGAAAGCAATTCTATAATTTGAGCAGTTGTGGAAACAAAAAGTTGGAAGGAGCCAGTTAGGTCACAGAGTTCAATCCTCCATTCAGTGTAGGAATTTAAATTAAAACTTCGGGGATAGACAGTTTTCTCATCTCCCCTTGAAGACATTCAACGAAAGAGAGTTCCCTGCTTCTCGGTTTCACTGCAGAAACGGTCTTGCTCTGAAGAAGGATTCTGTCTTCGTGTAAGTTTAATTCATTATTCTATGCCCTACATTCTGGAATGAAGGAGAACAGGTCTGGAGGTGCTTCTATATAATAATCATTCTTTATTGGCCATACAATATTGGATATACAAGGTTTTTTTCTTGGTGCGTATGCTCTCAGTGTACGTAAAAGAAAAGATACATTTGTTAAGATACACAGGTGTGGGATTCAGCTGATTTGGGCTGGTTCAGATGTTAAATTTACCTCTGGTTCACTGAACCAGTAGTTGAACCAACCGGCTGGCACCACACACCCCACCTTGCCCCTCGCAGATGTCTCCACACGGGCTGTTTTGGATGCAGGTAAATTCAGGGTTCACACAGAGGCTCCGGGAGGGTGAAAAACGGCCTTCCCAGAAGTTCCAGAAGTGCAGAAATGAGCCTCCAGAGGCTCTCTGGAGCCTGGGATAGGCCATTTTCACCCTCCCAGAGGCCTGAGGGAAGCCTCCGGACTCTGGGGAAGGTGAAAAATGGCCCTCCCAGAAGTTCTGGAAGTCCGGAAATGGGTCTGTTTCTGGCTTCCGGAGGCCCTCTGGAGCCCGGGGGAGGGAGGGAAGCTTCCGGACTCTGAGGAAGGCAAAAAAACGACCCTCCCAGAAGTTCTGGTTGGCCACGCCACCCAGCAACCGGGCAGAGAACCAGTTGTTGGGATTTTTGAATCCCACCTCTGATTACATACATTAAGATAAGTCATTTTCTGTCAGCCGTAGAAAGGAAACAAGGGCAACCACTTCTGTCCTCTAATTTATCTAAGGAGTGTGAAAATCTTTTGCCATTTTTTAAAATGATAAACAGCTGGAATCAAATGAACGGTGAATATTTGTCAAGAAAACTGCAGGAGCGTGTCCAGGCAATCTCCAAGAATAGGACATGATTGAATTTGGGGGGGGGGGATGGATCCCCATTCGGTCTTCTCAGGACTAAATANGTGTCCAGGCAATCTCCAAGAATAGGACATGATTGAATTTGGGGGGGGGGGATGGATCCCCATTCGGTCTTCTCAGGACTAAATATTCACAACTTCTTCAAACATGCTTCATAGATGGAGTCCTTGGGACTTTCTGGGCTCGGTTGTTTTCTTGGTCGGAGTGTTTTTGTAGCTTATTGTTTGATTGTGTTGAATTTATATTTAGTTACAAAGAAATAAAGTATGCTCCATCCCATATTTGGGTAGACCAAATATGATAGACTGGTCTCACCAGAAAAAAAACAACAACAATTTCTCCCCTGGTATAGCTGACAAAGCAAGGAGAGCCCATGGCTTAGAGGTTCATACATCTACCTAATATGCAAGTAGCCCGGGTTCAAATCCCAGAAGGGTATGGCTAGCTGATGAGAGATAAATAGCTTGAAACTGATCTCTACTTTGTTTCTATCGGTTAATATAAATTCAACACAAAAATAGTTTGTCGCGAAAGCAACTGCCTGTGAAGGCTCCTGGATTGGGGCTGAAAGGCGAAAGCAGAAGCAGTATGCTCCCTCCCATATATGGTTAGACCAGGTTGTCCTGATAGACCGATGTCACCGGAAAAAACACTTATGGTTTGATTGTTTCCCTCAGTTGGAAGTTCCTTGATTGGGGTATTCTTTACTGCTTGATTACTACTTGTTTGTGAGTATAGTGTAAATCTCTGGTGCTAATCTCTGTCAGCTGGTGTCCAAATGAAGTCAGAAAGGCTGACACGAACTTGTAGTTTTATATGAAAAAAACGCCTTTAACATCTATCTTTCAGCAGACAAGATTGTCAGGAACATACTAACATCATGAGGTAAATCAAAGCACATACAGACGAAAAAGGCGGGAAAAAAGAGAGATTCCTCCTTTACAACAAGAAACCAATCATAACATAGATTGCCTCATGCAGGACCTAGTTCTCTGCAACCAATCAACTACAACTGTATGCGTTCTGGCTCATTTTACGCTTTACTGTTCCATCTATTAAATTTAAATATTGTAACAATCTCTGCTTATCTGGGTGTTGATTGCTGGCAGGGAAATATTGTGCTCTTTTAACTGTCTCCTTTGAATGGCATGTAGTTGTTGTTTAACTCTATGTTAAGAGTTGTTGTTTAACTCTATGTTGTTTAACTCTATGATGGCTGATTTGTCTGAGTGCCAGGCTTCTTGGAATTTTCTACAGTTTTTGGACTTAGTTTGGTCCAGGACCATGATGGCGAACCTATGGCACACTTGCCACAGGTGGCACGCAGAGTCATTTGTGCACACACGTGAGCCCCAGCCAAACCTATCTGCAGTGTGCATATGCATGCCTCCCAGCTGGTTTTTGGCCCATTTGAAGCCTTTTTCAGTCTCCCAGAGGCTCAAGTGAAGCCTCTGCAGCCTTTGGAGGCCAAAAAAAAGGCCTGTTTCATTATTTCTAGTACTGCCGGTTTCGTCACTTCCGTTATTTGGAAGCTGAAAAATGGGCCCATTTTTCAGCCTCGAAAAGGCTGCAGAGGCTTCACTCGAGCTTCTGGGAGGCCGAAAAAGGCCTCAAACGGGCCAAAAATCAGCTGGGAGGCACGTGCATGCACACTGCAGGTAAGGGGGTGGGGGGGTGCTGCAAGTGTATGCGCAGGGAGCAGGGCACATTGCATTGAGGATGCCAGCATGCATGTACGCATGCTATCATGCATGCACACACTTTTGGCACACCGCAACAAAAACGTTCATCATCACTGGTCTAGGATGCTCACAGTTCCCCAGCTGAAACTACAGTGAAATCCACTTATATGTTGTGCAATTAAGGCATTTTTATCATGTCTTCCAATTGGTAGTTGGTGGTTATGGATGTGCTCTGTTTGTCTTCTATCTCTTTTTTTCTACACAGTGGCTGTTGCATCTTTATGCTTGCTTCACAAGGCTTGGTTTTTCGTCTCTGATCATCTCTGTTGCTTTTGGGTGTACCCTTCTGGATTCTTTTTTTTTTTTTTTCCAAGCATGGGTTTTGAACCGGCCACGGCATTGATCAGTCTGGAGAATTGAACGTCTGTTTGATGTGGTCTAAAATAACAATTGTCTTTCCCCCCCCCATCTGTATCACATGGATGATTTGTACTCAATTTACTGTTGTTGTTTTAAAAAGGAAAGTTTTAATGATGAGCACAGGAAGGAAAACTGTCTTTAAACACACACACTCACACAAGAGTTTGAGAGGTAGACTGCTAATGACTGATGGGGGCTAAAACACAGAAGTAGGATCCCAAATCTAAAGCTGCTATCTTATTCCATCTTAACACAGATGAAAAGAGCACCTGAGTTTTTTCAAGCTGGTCATTAAAAAACTGTGGCTTTGTTGTAATCTGTTTCAGGCTTGGAAAGGTACCAATCAATTAGCAAAAAAAAAAAAAAAGGCAGACAGAAGTTCCNAAAAAAAAAAAAAATGGCAGACAGAAGTTCCTATCACTACTTTAATAGCCTTTTCAATTCCCCCCATCACTCTCATGATTTAAAGATGCCCCAAAACCCATGGAGGACAAAGACATACATCATGACTTCCTTCCATGGTAGAATCAGACAACTAAATTATCTTTGTGTGAAACATGGCGGTGACCTTGTGCATGAGAAAAAATGTGTATGTGTGTGTGTGTGTGTGTGCACGCGCTCAGTCATGAAATTCCAGAGGTGCCAAGATTACTGGAAGATTATTTGGTCTAAAATTAGGAAGCTTGATGGAAAAAAAAAAAAACCCACAAGAGGAAACAGTGCTCTACTTTCTCCTGGGCGACCTAATTAAGACTTGCTTTAGAAGCTAGACAGTGATGCTTTCCTATTTTTATTCCTGCAAAGGTGAGTGAAGCATGTGCTCGTTTGGTTGCCAATGATTTTCCAAGCAACATGAAAGGAAAGACGTAAGGCCATGTGAGGCAGGAAGGATGACAGCCACAGGCCTCTTTCAAGGAACACAAAATGTCTTCTTTAGACTAAGAGCAGCTCTGTAGCGGACAAAAAGACTCTACAGAGAATCATTAAAACTGCCCAGAAGATCATTGGGCTCCAGCTACCAGCCCTGGATGGTCTCTTCGCATCTCACTGTTTAAGAAAATCACACAACATTCTCAGAGACTCTTCCCATCCTGCTCACAATCTTTGTGAAGCTGTTGTCTTCTGGTAGAAGGTACAGAACCATTAAAACTCAGAGCACACATTTTCTGAACAGTTTTTTTTTATCCCAGAACACTTCACAATGAACTTAAGGACCATCATCAGTGAGCTGTTGGACAGTATATCACTTGGTCTGTTGTGTGGATGCTTGTGTGTTTTTAGGGGGTGGGGAATTTTGGCGGGTGGGGTGTGTGTTTGGGGATTGTCCTGTGTGCGTGCGTGTTGGGTCTGGTCTCTGGGTGTTATGTGAATTTTGTTGTATGTGTATACTGTGAATATACATACAGTGACAATAAAGTACTATTATTATTATTGTTATTGTTGTTGTTGTTGTTTTGTTGTTGTTATTTTTTCTGTCTTCAGAGTAGCTTTTGGAACACATTCTTCCTCCAAATAGGCAGATAGTAAAACTTAATTAAAACTACATTCAAATTAATTGCTTATGGCAGGGGTGTTAAACTTAAGGTCCATGGGCTGAGTCCAGCCCACGGCGTGGTTAATCTTGCCTGCAGGGCCACCCTGGAAACAGCGAAGGACTGGCCTGTGGTGCCTCTGCCAGTGAAAACAGAGCTCCGTTTTCATTGGCAGAGGGCTGCAGGAGGTAGTTATGGTGAAAACGGACATTGAGCTGGCCATGCCCCCAGGCCACGCCCCCCCACTGGCCCTCCAAGATCAAACACAACCCTGATGCGGCCCTCAGTGAAATCGAGTTTGACACCCCTGGCTTATAGTAAGCATGATGGTTCCATCAATTTAGTAATTTTCTTCACTGGTTGCATCATAAATTGCAGGACATTGATGTCTTTCAAAGGAGCTATGGAGACTGAATGGCAGACCTGTAGGGGCTCTCTGGGACCTTGGCACCCCATGCTGTGTCACTTGACCTTGTTCAGACTTTTGTCAATCTGGGTGAAAAGGATAGAAAGATGAACTATCATAGCTATATGACAGGGAGCTAGCAAGAATCAGGGATCTTCAAACTTGACAGCTTTCAGACTTGTGGACTCCAACTCCCAGAATTCCTCCTCCAGTCATGTTAGCTCAGGAATTCTGGAGTTTGAAGTCCACAAGTCTTAAACTTGCCAAGTTTGAAGACTCTTGAGCTAGATGATAGTTAAATAGCTAGATAGTTAACTAGATAACTAGCTAAATAGGGTGCATTTGTGTGGAAAGCACCAATTTATTTCCATGTTGAAAGGATTAGCTGAAGACATCATTTTTGGAGGAAAGGCTGGTTAGAGGCTCCTTTTATGTTCCCCTAAATGTGTCCACTGAAGTGGTAGCTATCTATCTAAACGTGATTACACGCTTTCAAACTGCAAGGTTAGAAGGAGCTAAAGCAAAAGACGGGAGCACAGCCCATCACGCAGCAGCATTTGGGTCTTGAATGAGGGCTTGCTGATTGTCAGTGCAGTGTTCTAACTAAAGGCCCTGTCACACTGCCCAACGGATGCAAAACGGACACAACGGATGAGCAAAATGTTCCATCCGTTGTTATGCCGCTCTCAATAGGGGCAAAAATTTGCAATAAACTGGAGCGGATACACAAGTGACGGGGGGGACGAGGGTGGATGGAAGCGATGGGAACGGAAGCGCCAGCGGATGGAGCGGATGAAGAGTGGATGGCTACATCCGCTGAGATTCCTGGGGGCCCTCACAAAGTGGACCGCAGAAGGATAAAGAGCGGATGAGCGCGCCGGCATTGAAGCGGATGCAACAGCGGATAGCACAGCGGATAAAGGGATGTAGAGCGGAAGCCATACGCGGATGCACAGCGGAAGCCTTAAACGAGATGTCGAGCGTTATATATGTGCATGTCGGGGGGATGCCATTGTAAGCGCAGCGCGATATAGAGGGAAGCAGCTCGCCCATGTGGCCGAGCATTCGGAGGAAAGACCTGATGCCCGGAAATCCGAGTCCTTTGCTGCCCTGCCTGCATCTGCCTGCAAGGCATTGCTGCAGCTGCCTTCCAAGCTCTCTGGCCCAGCATCCTGCAGCCTTGGCTCTCTGCCGTGTGCCAGCCTTCGCTGGCCAGCCTGTCCTTACCAGCCTCCACTGCGCAGCGCAGTCTGCCTGCCAGCCTTGTGCCTGCTGCATGCTTCCTCGCAGCACTTCTCGCGAGCCTTCTGCCAGGTTCCTTGCGCCTTCTGGAAGCTTGTGCTGCAGCCTCCCTGCAGCTCCTGCAGCCAGCACCCTACAACATGGAAGAGAGGGCGACAGTTGCAACTGCCGCCCTGGCAAGGAGGGACGGGCACCTCCCGACCTGTCATGACTCTGCTTCGCTGGGGCTTCTGCTGCTCTGGGCTTAACTCCTCTGGTGCTGGAGCGTTTCTGCTGAGCTCTGCTGGTGGTGTGCTTCTGCGCTGCTCTGCTGAAGCTGCTACTGACGAGTGGTGCTTCTGCTGCTTGCGTCTCTGCTGAAGCTGCTCTGGTCCTGGCTGGTCTGCTGGTCTGCTAGAGTGCTCGATGGCTCGTCCTGCTCGTGCCCTGGTCTGCTCTCTGCTCATGTCCTGGTCCTGCTCGTGCTCTCTGGTTCCTGCTGGTGCTGCTGGTGCTGCTGCTGCTGTCTGCTGGGCTCCTGGTTGCTTACTCTGGCTGCTGATACTGGTCTAGTGCTCCTGCTGCTGCTGCTCTGCTGATGAATAGATGATTTATCCTGCTGGTGATGATGATGATGATGATGATGATGATCCTGCTGGTGCTGGCTGCTGCGGTGGTGGTGAGGAGCGCCCTACCACACTGGGAGCCTTGATGAGGGCCCATCTGGTTCCTGGGCAAAGGGAGGAAGAGGCGTAATGCCGGACGGCAGAGAAGGAATACTGCATCAAGGAGGAACAACGGGATGAGGTGCTGGAGTGGTGAGAGAGATCGACTATCTGTTGGCGGAAGGGACACGGGATGTACAGGAACAAAAGGAAGCAGGCTGCTGGAGAGAGAGGGGAAGAAGTATGGGTTCTTAGAGGTGTCTCGGCTGGTGGAAGCAAGCTTTTACCTGAGTTGGGAAGCTGCACCTGAGAATCTGGCCAAGGCACGGTTAAGCTAGGCGAGAGAGTACGTCATGGCAGGTGCAGCTTCTGGGGGTGAGATCCGCACGAGGAGCACCAGGCCCTCTATCACACCCTCTCTCTCCGGCAGCGCTGAACCAGTTCTCATTCTGGCTGAGAGTCAGTCTGTCTCAGGCAGGTTCTGTGGAGTGTGCCAAACGGGGAGAACCCGCGGACAGCTGTTGTACGCGTGGTGGAGCGGTGGAGGACTCCCTGGTGGGTGGGTAGACGGAGACTTCGAGTCGTAGCCGATCCACCCGCAGCTCACCACAAAAAAAAAAGACAGGCAGAGAGCCAGACAGCGGAGGGGCAGAGCCACTGTCTGCTGGAGATCAGGGACCATTGCACGCATATGATTCTCTCTCAGCTGGTCAACACCGACTCCTCATTCCCGCAACGAAGCCTTTCACTTACTTGTCACAGACCCTCGGAACATGGAGGACCCAGTCCAGGTGGTGAAGGACGGATCACGAGCTGCTTCACAACCTCCAGACGCAGAGGAACGTGCTCCACGCAGTCAGTTCTGCTTCCACTCCACCAGGTGATGTCCCTCCATCCAAGGCTTTCCAAGCCCTCTAAGGGCTAGGCTACAGGAGGTCAAGCAGGCAAGGCAGCGATTCCCATTGCGGCGTTATCAGGATGCCACCATTGCACGGTTTTGTACTGATGCAGATGCACGCACGCAGGTGCAACGGACACAGCGATGCACAAGCCAGTCTAGCCAGCTGTCAGCCAGACAGCCCATAGATATCCTTCCTCCACCAAGCAACGGCCTCAGTACATCTCTCAGTAATGGGGCTGGACACCCATGGCATGTGGGACGGACTCAGATCACGGTCGAGCAGCTGTCTGAGAGCTTCTCAACAGCAGAGTCGCCTTGTCTTTGGGGGCAGGACCCAATGACGATCAGACCGCATCCGCCCAACCCACCTCCACAGCAGCCTGGCTTTCACCCTGAGACTGACACCTCCGAGTGACAGATAAGAAGTTGCAGAGACTGGGTAGCTGGCTATGTGGACGTTATTTGGACATTGCTTGGGTCTTTTTCTTTACCAGCTGTTGTTCAATAAGTTTATCTTTTTGATTCACACAGTTGCCTTCATTTTTTTTTTTTTAATAAAGTTTTTGGTGACAACTTTTAGATTGGTTTAAGCCTTTGATGCCTTGTTGGGATGGGTTAGATAAGCAGTGGGATAGGGCAGGATACCTGTGGGATGGTAAAAGCTGTGGGATGGTAAGGATAGCAGTGGGGTATAGATTAGCTCCAGTGCAATGCATAGTGGGATGGATGGTCACTCCATATTGCAACGCCTATGGCCCTTCATTATATAAATGTGAATTGATCACAATTTGAACAAACAATCTTTTAACGCCTGTTTCATTGTAGGCCACATACATGGCCAATCTCATCAGTGTGATGGAGCAGGCTGAAGAAGCAACACATTAAGCATATATCATCCTGTCTTGCACTCCATAGCTCCAGTGGGGAGTTAACCAGTGTATCAGGAGTTGCGAACGAATACAATCACAATTCACACCCTTGAAGTGAAGTTCTGTTGGGGCCTTGCCAATCCTTAGTGTTCAGGAAGATATATAGCCCTTGCATCATATCCCAAGAAGCTCATCATGTCCATTGCTTGCTGGAGAGATAAGAGAAGTTCTCTGCAACACTGGGTTAGCGGTGGCGCATGAGATTGTAGCAGGATGCAGCAAGCTTCCAGATCCTCATCATTTGTCTCTGGGCGATGCGCTAGGTGGTGAGAAGTACTGGAACTCTGTTGGACAGGATGACAAGGCGTTCTCACACCGCTTGCCTGGAAGCCTGTAGTTGAAGATCCTCTTTCCACAGGTGAGCATATTGGTAAGTGTAGGGCTTCATGAAGTAGGTTCTGAGGGAAGAAGGGTCATCTGCCCGATGAAGTAGGGCACATTTGAGTGTTCGTTGGGCAGGGGTCTGGATTGGAAACCCATGAATGTACTGAACTTTGTTATCAGCATGAACATGGGCAAAGAGGACGATGCTGAAGAGCCCTTGAGATTGAAATAAGTGGAGCCCGATTGGTGGTGCTCTTGCAGGCCGTGCTTGCCATTATGGTCAACGGTGTGGGGAGTTCACTTCTGACACATGCTCTGAACTTTCTTCCAGCCTTTCAGTGGAGGGCACTGGAGGAGCTCTCATGTATTTCTTCGTGAATGGCCTGCACCATTATGCACAAGCTGATGGTGTTGTGTGGGCACCCTCCACTATTGCATGCTCTGTAGGTGTCCTGAGGCAGGTGGTGAGAGTGAGTGTCTTGACAGGTTCCAGGCTAGGCCGGTAAGTTGGTGTTTGCCTTGGTAACCATGTGTCAGCGCTGCAACAACTTTTCGTACATGGCTGGAGGCATCCTCATAAGTTCTGGAAATGCCAAGAGTCCTTCGTTCCTAGCTCCAAATCAGCTTGTTGTACAGTCCGTACTCTTGTCTTACTGGGAGCAATCTTCAGACCAGATGTTCTGGGCGACCTCTTTCTTCCCGTAGAACAGTTGAAAGAGCTGTAGATGGTTTCGCAGTGTTGCAGGATGTTGCTGCAGAAGGATTTTTTGTACAATCAACGGTGGACATGACTGGATGCTGTGGAAGAGGAGAGTCATAAGGCTGCAGAGGTTGCACAGTGGTCTGCTGGTCTTGAAAGTGAGGATCAGACGAGTTGCTCCCCCTTGTTTATAGGCGTATAGGTGTCCCTTTTGCATCCTTAGGCATCCTGTAGAACATCTCTTAATATCGAGATAAGGTCCTCTGGCGAACATTTTTCCGTTTTTTAAATGCTTTGTTTTCCGTGCTGCATCGTTCTGCATCGTTCTGCATCCGTTCTCACTTCCCCCTCCTCGTCGAGCGGATTGCGAGTTGCGGATGTAGGCGGTACTAGCAGATATAGCGGATGCGTAACGGATGCAGAACGGATGGTAGGGATGCAGGAGGACGAATTGATACTTTTTCGCCAAAAGTTTTGAGCAGCTCAAAACTTTCTGAGTGGGGGGGGGCGGATGACGTAATAAATGGATGCTGGAAAGGATAGAGAGGAAGCAAAAACGGAGCAGTGAGTACATCGCGTTAACAACGGATTGTCAAAGCTTTTTTTGTCGTTTACATCTTTGCTCCGTTGGTGCAGTGTGGAAGGAGTTAACAAGCAAGGAAGATAGATAGAAGACAGACATGTTTTTTTTCTTCATTCAAAGAGTTATCAACTTTTTTTTTTTTTTTGCAATGTTCAAGTCTGTCAAGAGAAGCCTTAATAATGAATGTGTGCGGTATTTGTTTATAAATATAGAAGTTAGGCACTTATATCTTCAATACTGCATTAGTGCCCACAATAGCAGGAAGATAGGGTAGGTTTTGTTTTCGAAGCATGGTCCTGCCAACAATGAACACATTTGAATCTCCTTTTACTCCAAAGGTGCTTTTTCAGGAGGCAAGTGGACTTTCTGGTTTTTCTTTGAAGACCTTTTGCTTCTCATCCAAGAAGCTTCTTCAGCTCTGACTGGATGGTGGGAAATGGAAGGATTTATATTCCTTGTAGAGAGCTGGTCATTTGCATTCTTTTAGTGAGTTGTTCAGGTCACCTGGAGGTTTATCTATATCATCAGGGTCTCCAGAGTGGGTGTGGAGCCTTCTTGAAACTGTTGAAAGGACTGTGTTGTAGACATGTTGTATCCCTCCCCCTCTGATTAGAGAGGGATCTTCACTTTTGAAATAGATGGCCTTTTGACCCCTCTTTCAAACCAGAGGTCCTCTCTGTCCAAAATGTGGACTTTGCAGTCTTCAAGGAGTGGCCTTTTTTTTTAAAATGCAGGTGGACTGCTGAATCTAGTCCTGATGGGTTTGTTCCTAACGACTTGCTAAAATAATGCAAAGGAGCAGCTGTCTGCAAAGAGTATAAATCCTCCCATTCCCCACCATCCTGTCAGAGCTGAAGAAGCTTCTTGGATAAGAAGGAAAACATCTTCAAAGAAAAACCAAGAAAGTCCAGTTGCCTCTTGAAAAAGCACCTTTGGGACAACCATGACCTGGAAGACTGAAAAATTCCATAGACAAACTCCTTTTATCTTTTGTAGGCTAAACTTCAAATGTGAATTTTCTCTATGCCTTCTTTCCATCCATTAGTTCAATAAGTTACTAGTCTACAAAACCAATCCAACTTGTAAAGCCCATCATGGTTCAGACATTTCTTGCAGGGATGGGAATCAAAACTTTTTACTACCAGTTCTGTGTGTGTGGCTTGAAGGGTGTGGCTTGGTGGGCATGGCAGAAAGAAGGATACTGCAAAATCTCTATTCCTTCCCCACCCTACTAACCTGCTTTCCAGTGCTGTTCTCCTGTGCAGGGCAACCAAAGAAGACCCAGCCAGTTGTGATAGGAAATTGAAGTCTACCTGTAATTCTGGACTAAATCATAGATTGGGATATTTCTCAGAATTTCTAAGTCAGTTTCTCTCAAGCTCTCCAGAAATTTTGGAGATCCCAAGTCCCAAAAACATCTGAAGCAGCCAAGATACCACTGGCTGTTTTACTACTAATGCCAGGATCACATCAGTTGGCTGCTACAATGCAAGAAAGTAGGATAGATCTTCCCACTGGCCTGTTTTGGCCTATTTTGCTTGCTGTTCCTTTCCTTAGTTGTCACTTTAATTTAATTTAATTTAATTTTTTTTTGGTGAGGTTAGAGCTACCAAATGTGTCTGAAGCGGGGAATGAGGGAAATTAGAAGAAAGAGAGATTAAGCTGATCAGATACCAAAAATCACACAAAATGCAACCCCCTCCCTTTCACTCTGGATTTACTTTCCTCCTTTAAAGCTACTTACACATACCACTCATGCATAAAACATGGAGGGATGGCAAGAGAGATTAATGGTAATTTCTAAATGTAAAAGCACATCTAACAGGAAGAGGATAATTTTTCCTTCCCCAACTACAAAGGGCTGTTGACACAGCAGAGTCAAGTGAGGGTTGACAATGGATTAACTCACTGTCTTTCTCCTTCACTCAGATTTTGGTGTTCGTGTTTTCTTTCTCTCCCTTTCATCTGAAGATTTCAGTGTCAAGAACATTCAGGTTAGAAAGCTAAAGGTACTTTGGTTCATCTTACAATGAAAGCATTTTTCTTCCTTGCTGCTGAACTTCTGGTTGGGCAAATCTCTGATGGGAGCTGTGCCTTTAGCAAAGATGTTATAAAGGAGAATATTTTGTAGCTCAGGATTGAAATGCAGGATCCTTGGTACTGAATATGGAATAATAAGAGTTGGAAGGGACCTTGGAGGTCTTCTAGACCAACCTGCTCACGCAGGAAACCTTACACCAGTGATGGCTAACCTTTTTGTCGTTGCATGCTGAAAGTGCGTGCATGCGTATGCAAGAGAGCGCACACAGGACAGTGCACACATGCCTGCACCCATAATGCAATGCACATGCGACTCCCTTTGTGTTCCCCCTGTCCTCCTGCATATGTACATGGGACCCCCGCACTCCTCCCACCCCCTGTGCATGCTCCCTGCCCCCCACACATGAGTGGCAGATACCCGAAAATCAGCTGGCTGGCAGGAGGCGTGTGAGCATACACAGTGGAACTGAGCTGGGGTGACAGCTTGCATGCCTGCAGAGATGACTTTGTGTGCCACTTCTGGCACATGTGCCATAGGTTTGCCATCACAGCCCTATACCAGA
Organism: Laticauda laticaudata; assembly: GCA_004320025.1. NCBI lineage: Eukaryota > Metazoa > Chordata > Lepidosauria > Squamata > Elapidae > Laticauda > Laticauda laticaudata. Next base: position 9,771 of record BHFT01031308.1, on the reverse strand, counting down.
GTTGTCAAACTCTATTTTATTGAGGGCTGTATCAAGGTTGTGTTTGACCTCAGGGGGTGTGTTTGGCCTGGGGGCCATGGGCAGTATGACATCACTCATTTCCAGGGACGGGTGGCCTGAGCACTCTGGAAATGAAAACAGGCTCCCGAGCTCCATTTTCGGCTGCAACGGCTTCCTGCAACCCACTGCCAGAGAAAATGGAGCTCGGGACGGCCATGCACAGCCCTCACAAGCTCCATTTTCACTGGCAGAGGCACCGCAGGCCGCTCCTTCGCTGTTTCTAGGGTGGCCCTGCGGGCTATATCTAAGCACCCCACAGGCCGGATCCGGCCCTTGGGCCTTGAGTTTGACACCCCTGTCCTCTATCATTTCCGACAAAACGTTGTCCAATCTCTTCTTAAAAACCATGTTGGAGCAAACACAACTTCTGGACTAAGTAGTTCCACTGATTAATTGGTCTCACTGTCAGGAAATGTCTTCTGCATTCCACTCTCTATACCTCATTACTCTTGTTTAAAATAGTTTGAGATGTGTTTTCTTTCATGCACAGTTTTTATAGCACAGATAATTTAGAGATGCGTCTTTTGGAAGGCCAGCAATTTAGGAGAAGAAAAGGGAGAAATTAACACATGTAATTAAGGGTTGACTATTGTGTTGGCCAGCAGAAAAAGATGTGGGGAAAAGATTTGGTATTTCTCCAACTACAACCTCAATTCCACCCCCCTCAATTATCTCGGATATTATTTCTTCTGTTGCTGTTTGGGGGTGTGTTGTAGTTTGATTAGTCTTATTATAGCTTAATCATTATGCAAAAGTAGATCAAAAATAGAGATGTAAGAACTGAAATATAGTGTAATCAAATAATACATCAGAAAAGCAGTGTTCCACAGCACCTTCTCCCCCTTTCTTTCATTCTCCTGACTACTACTTAAATATTTATACTTTGCTTGAAAGTCCCAAGGGTGCTTTTTTCAAAAGGCAACTGGACTTTCTGGTTTTTCTTTGAAGATGTTTCGCTTCTCATCCAAGAAGCTTCTTCAGCTCTGACTTGGATTGTGACGTTGGAAGTTAAAACCCACCCCTCTCCTAGAAAAAATGTTTTAGGATATATTAAAAAGGCAGAATATTTCTCCTAAAAGAGAAATAGAAACTCAGAGAGGCAGAAACTAAGTCCCCACCCACACCTTTGTTAATGGGCCATTGAGGCCTGGGCCAGTCTATTCTACATAACAAAGATCTACCTCCTTCAGGCAGAGCCATTTGATTTCCCTTCATTTCACCACCCATCAAGTTTCAATCAAACTGTCAGAATATATTCATGAACTGGAATAGAGCTTGGTAATAAGGTCAGCTAATAAATAGGCATAGCAACTAAATCAGCCAATGAGGACTGTTTTGGAAACTGAAACTAGAATTAGCCTAGGCTGGAAACTGAAACTAAAGTAGCTTAGGTTTGGCTATATGTTAAGCTCTGCAACTCTGCAGCTATGTTTGAGCTCTGAGTCTGTCTGTTGAGATGAAACTGCTTCTCTCCTCTTGCTTGCCTGCTGATCTATTGAAGATGAAACTAACAAGCTTATTTGATGAAGACTGGAGCTCTGCTCTGAACTTGCAACATGTTTCTGTTTGAGTTTGCTCCATGTCGGAGAAATCTACAACTGGTTTGTAAAATCTACTTATATTTCTAAAGATGTTAAGTGAAGCATCAGCCCTTCTGTGTTTATATTTCTGGCACTGAATTATCACTGCAAAACTCTCAATACAAACTTAGCATACAGACAACCTACAAAGCTAGCTATGACCTCCGACAGCAACCAGTCAGGATACTCTTCCTGTGCCCCAGGAAATTCAAAGCCAGAGAGGGTATAAAACCCAGGGACTCTCCACATCTCTTCCCTTTTCTGCCCAGGAACCCATCCTGTTCACCAATAAACCATCTTCCCAAGCAGCTTCCATGTTTCCAGTCTCTTTTCCCCCACTTGGAACTGAACCCAGAAGGATATTTCTTCCAACAGTGAGGAATGGAAGGATTGGAGCCATGCAGTCAGAGCTGAAGAAGCTCCTTGGGTGAGAAGCGAAATGTCTTCAAAGAAAAACCAGAAAGTCTTTTCCCCCTTGGGAAAAAAAAACTTTGGGACAACCGTGACCTGGATGACTGAGAATCTCCATAGTCACATTGCTCGAAACTTTTAAAGTTGTTATTCACATTTATTTCAGCCTTTTTTTTCCTCCCAGTCACTGGACTGATGGTGATTTTGTCCATGCCAATGGTGTTCAAATGGTGCTCTGGATGTTTTGAGTTTGCATCTAAGAGGCCTAACACTCCTGGTACTATCCGGTAGTGGTAGTCTACCGGTTCGGCCCGTTCTGCCGAGCTGGTAGCGGCAATGAGCAGCAGACACCAAACCAGTTCTCTCCGCCGGTCTGTTGTTGGGCCCACCTGCCCACCTGGGCTCCTGTACTCACCTTTATCCTCTGCTTTTGAAGCACAGCTGCTTTGTGTGGCACAGAAGAGTGCTGCGCGGCAGCTGCTGAAGCACCTAGGAGAGTGCAGGCTTGCAGGAGGTGAGCTGGAATGCCTCTATGCCTGCGCAAAGTGCATGTTTGTTGTGTGCGTGCACACAAAGTGTGTGCATGCATGCAAAGCACACCCTCCAAGCCACGCCCACCGAACCAGTGGTAAAAGTTTTGGAATCCCACCACTAGTACTATCTTTTGTTTTCCTTCTACTGCTTCTTGTTCTACTTCTATTTGCACGGCTTCGTATTTTGTGATTTTTCTCCAGTTCTTTTTTTTCTCTTCTGCTGTCTCCAGGTACTGCCACATCCACTATCCAGATAGATGGAAACTGAATGAGGAGAGATTCAACCTAGAAATAAGGGGAAAAAATTTCTGGCACTGAGAACAATCATCCCATGGAACAGAAGTTGAATTCAGAAATTGTGGGAGCTTCATCACTGAAAGCTTTCAAGAAAGGACTGGACTGCCATCTGTCAGAAATGGTGTACAGTCTCCTGTTTAGGTGGGGGGGTTGGACTAGATGTCCTATAAGGTCTCTTCCAACTCTGTTATTCTGTTGTGTTCACAGTCTTTTTTAATCTTTCTTATTGATAATTGTTAAGTCTGAGGTGCTGTATTTTTGAATTCTAATGTTCTGGAGCATTTTGCCTTGTTTGTTTTCCATTACTGTTTCTGTTTTGTGGCCCCACCAATTCTTGCTTGAAGAAAAATAGTATTTCTTGCAGATCTTCCGATACGCCATTGTTGCTACTTTGCCATTGTGTTGTTTGTAGTCAGTGCAGTGCAATCTTTTTTGCTGCACCATAAGAAAGGCCAAAGAATGGAGGCCTTCAAACTCTGGTGCTGGAAGAGAAGACTCCTGTGAGTCCCTTGGACTGCAAGGCGATCTAACTGGTTGGTCCTAGAGGAGATCCACCCTGACTGCACTTCAGAAGGCCAGATCCTGAAGAGGAAACTCAAATACTTTAGCCACCTAATGAGAAGGAAGGACTCCCTGGAGAAGAGCTTAATGCTGGGAATGATAGAGGGCAAAAGAAGAAGGAGACGGCAGAAAATGAGGTGGCTGGATAGAGTCACTGAAGCAGTCGGCATGAGCCTAAATGGACTCAGGGGGAATCGTAGAGGACAGGAAGGCCTGGAGGAACATTGTCCATGGACTCACAATGGGTTGGACATGATTTTGCAAGTAACAACAACAATAAGTAGTCCCCTATTTGTTCAGTTTCTTCGCAGAGGTGACATTTGCTGTCGGTGGCTGTCTTCTCAATTGTAGCTTTGTAAGCATTTGTTCTTTATTGTTATTATTATTTTACAGAACTACCATAATATCCCTTCTTTATTATTAGGGTTTCCAGCATTCATCGTAATATGATGATCTCCGCAACCATTGAGCGACTTATGTACCATCTATAAAACATTTTATATCAATTACGGCTTAAAGTATATAGTATCGACTTTTTCCATAAATATCCCATTGATCCACTGGGATCACTCTGAAGTTTTGCATTCATTTCATCTTGTAGGGTATTTTTTAATTTGTGTATACTGTAATTGAGTACCAATGTATACACACAACCTAATGGGGGATCTTGATGTTTCAAAGTCGGTCACATACTTCCCAAGATTGTTCCTTCTTTTTAAAGATCATTTTTTTATATTTCCAGGTGGTAACCATGGTGGAGTCCTACTTCCCTGTAGCAATTCTCATTGTGCCTTGAATCAGTATGTTGAATCCAAATATATCACACTGGCATACTACTGTCTGTTTTTAAATCCTGGAGAAATGATTCTGTTGCCTAGGCAATATATACACACTCTGTTTTCCTCAAGCTCTATGTTCTGTAGTAGATGAGATGATAGCAAAGCATCCTTACGTTGCTGAGAACATAGGGTGACTCTACCAGGGTTTTGGATAACTGTGGTATCCAAATTTGACCCCTGGAGGTCAAATCCACTACCAGAAAAACAAGGTGGTGGTAGGGACATGAATAGAAAGGAAAATTATCTTCCTTCAAAATTGGGACACCACTTAGCAGATACCTCCAGCTGAAGTTATGTCCAACTTGGGCTCAGTCCGTTTATTAGCAAAAATGGTGGAGATGTTCAAGCTCAAAACCTCCAGTGATGGATCACCTACAACTTTTGGAGGCAAGCTTTTCCACTGAGGGATTGTTCTCACCATCAGGACATTTCTCCTTATTTCTAGGTTGGATATCTGTTTGTTAAGCTTCCATCAGTTGCTTCATGTTCTTCCCTCAATTGATATGGAGAACCCACTCTTCTCTGTGATAGCCCCTCAAATATTGGAAGACTATTGGGAGTCCTGATGGCACACTGGTTAAGGTGCAACATTGCAGGCTGACTCTGTCCAAAGTCAGGAGTTTGATCCTCCATCTTTCCGAGGTTGGTAAAATGAGGACCCAGATTGTTGGGGGCAATAGGCTGACTTTAGAGAGTGGTGTAAAGCACTATGAAGCAGTATATAAGTCCAAGTGCTATTGCTATCTTGTCACCCCAGTCCTTCTTTTCATTAGTTGGGACATATCCCATTCTTGCAACTGTTCGTCATATGCTTTAGCCTCCAGGCTATATAGGGCAGAGCTGTCAAAATCCCTGCCCACAGGCTGGATGCACTGCCTGAGGGCAGGATGCATCATGTGCTAGCCACACCCATACCTGGTTTAGAAAAGGGAGAAAAAGTCCCGATATGTCACGTCACACCGCCATGACGGTTTGAGTTTGATACCCCTGATTTCTTGCTTGAGCAGGGGATTGGAGTAGAAGATCTCCAGGATTCTTTCCAACTCTGTTATTCTTTATTCTGATTTATCTTCTGGCCTCATCATCTCAATTGCAAAATAACTCTTTTTCATTGGTATAGTTGAACAAGGCTTCCCCGCCTGAGATACCAATGTTCTGGATGGTCAACTTATGTTGATGACCCAACCTTTGAAGGGCACCAGGTTGGAGACCTGGACTGGAAGCTAAAACATGATGTGACCCATCAACAGCAAGCAGAGCTGGTAGCAGATTCGGACAGTGAAGAGGTTGGGGAGGAACATGGGCCAGTCCTGGAGTCTGGGGAAGGCTCTGATGAATGCTCTACATTAGAGGCAGACATGGGACCAGGGCCACCTGACAGTTATCATCTGCCTTCAGAGTTGGAGATCAATGGGGCAGAAAAACAGCTGGAGCCTGTTCCCAGTCTGCGCATGTGCAAAGCTGCCAGAAGAAGGGAACAGCTAAGGCACAAGGGTCGATTCAGGAGTAAAGGCACAGGTGAACGGTGAATGGCCCCTCCCATAGGGAATAAAGAAGAGTGAAAGGGGGAGTGGTGTTTGTTGGAGACAATTAGTTCATTTAATGAGGGTGAAGATCAGTTCCTGACTCCTTGCCAAGTATTGTCTGTTACAGAGTGGTGTTTGGAAGATATCCGCCTGGCAGCTCTCCAAGCCTGATAAAGGTTTATAGTTATTAAAACTCTTGAAAGACTGTTGGCCAGGACTTTGCTGGAGAGGAATGCACTTTAAACTAAATAAAAGAGGTTTTATCAAGATGAGGAGTCTGCTTCTTTTGGAAAGCCTAGGTCAGAACATTTAGGGCTCACTTAACAAATGTCTCAGTTGTGATAGGAAATTGAAGTCTACCTGTAATTCTGGACTAAATCATAGATTTGGGACAATTCTCAGAATTTCTAAGCCAGCTTCTCTCAAGCCCTCCAGAAATTTTGGAGATCCCAAGTCCCAAAAACATCTGAAGCAGCCAAGATACCACTGGCTCTGCTTTTTATCTACTGAATGCCAGGATTCACATCAGTTGCTGCTACAATACAAGAAAGTACCGGATAGATTCTTCCCACTGGCCTTGTTTTGGGCCTATTTTAATTAGGTGTTGAAGATTGTTCATGATTCACAGAGACACCTTGCCCAAGTATTTTCCCCCAAATGCTGTGTGCTCCAACAGCTTGTTGACCACCTTTGTAACCATTGGAAGCTAGAGTATTCTGTCCATCCTACAAGGCGCCATAAGTTGACCAACAGACTTTTCACCAAGAAGCTACTACACCAGAAGCTATACCACCGGTCACCAACCTAGTGTTTGCCTGGCGAAAAAGGCGTGAAACTTGAAGAGAGAGCGCGTGCGGAAGCTTGCAGCTTTGCTTTGTTTGATGCCTTATATTACTGTTTATCTTTATATATAGTTAATTGATAGCTTAGTTGTAGTGGAATTTATAATTCCAGGTGGGGCGGCGGGGCGGGCGGCGAGTGTGCTGTCCAGACACTATATAGTTAATTTGGAAAAGTGCGGATTAGTTTAGTTTAGGAACTGAGAGCTTGAATCCCTATAGCGGTATGCCTCATGGTAAATGCTAGTTATGCATCATGGGAAATGCTAGCTTCATGCATGTGGTCACATCTTGTAATCTGATTGCGTACACTAAATGACCGTGGTTTGCGTTGGGAGTTTCCTTTATTCTTGCCTTGCGACCCCAGCAGAGTGCCCTGGTGCTCCTCCCCTTTTGCTCCCTCGTTATGGATGAAAGATCACTATGCCCCTTTTTTCTTTACAACAATGAAGGTTTTTTTTCACGCTATGCAAAGATTTGGACATTAGATGGAATCTCAAACATTAACCATGCAGTTATTACTTCGAGGATGCCTGTGACCCAATAAAGAAACTTTGTATGGAAGCCTTTGTAGAGTTTGCCTGATTGTCTTTATATTCAGCCAGCAATTAAAAGACAGAACATGTACAGTGTTGTGCTTGGAAGCTATTGGCCTGGCAGCTCTCCAAGCCTGATAAGGTCTGTGGTTGCAATTCACCCTTGAAAGACTGTTTGCTGGGACTTTGCTGGATGTGAATGATAGGAATTCACATTAGCCTAGTAAAAAGAGGCGGGTGTCAAGGAGTCTGGTGATTTTGTGAAGCCTAGGTCTCAAAATAAACCTTTGTTTTATTTTGAGACCTAGGCTTCAGGTCAGTGAATGGTGACCTGTGGCAGGAATTGGGTATGCCTGGTTCAGTGAAAACAGGGAGTAGCAGCAACATGATAGCAATGAATCACATTGGTTTAAAATTAAATGACATTGTCGATTTTTAATACAACCACTTTACTAAAAAAAATTATAATCTTTCCTATTCAGTTTTTAAGAGAAAGTGTGTCATGCTGTTGAATTGTTTTTCTGTTCCTTTTTTTTGACAGGGATGGTTTTGTTAGACATTCAGAATGAAAGTGCGTCAGTAAAATCAATCACTACATGTTAATGTCACCTAGCTGTAGTGTGAACTAATAAAGCAAAGGAACAGTTTGGCCAGTTGAGGAACATCACATCCTCTATAACAGGCTTATATTGGGAAATGTGTGATGAAGTCATAGGTTGAGCAGGATTCTTTTTACAGGCAGGAATTGTTCCTCCTGGTCCCCTTGTTGTGGCCTGTCAGCCGCCGGCCACTCCAGCAACCAAATCAGAGGAGGAGGAGGTGTGGGAATCAGGGTCAGCATCAGGGCAACCTGAGAGCTCCGAAGGGCAAGAGGGAATGGAGCCGGCAGAGAGAGAGAGAGGTGGAGCCTGGACTGTACATCAGCCCTCAGATGGACAGTCAATAGTCCCCAGATCTGGAGATGGCTGATGTGGAAGAGGAGAAACAGCTGGGTCCAGTGCCTGACAAACGGCTGCACAGAAGGCAGAGGAGAGGAGAACAGTGGAAATCTATGGACTGGTCCCTGGGACAGAAGAGCCACCGCTGCTAGCGAAGCCCACCCTTGCTCTGGGGATAAAAGGCAGGGGACGGAGATGAATAAATGTGGCAGACAACTATTCATCTGCTTGCCGGACAGACTTGTTAGCCTGCGGTGAGAGATAAACTTTTTGCTGGGCTGCTGGCACTGCTAATAAAGGAATATTTGAGTTAACTTCAGAGAGGTTTGATGTGTTTGGGGAGCTGCATCAGAACACCCCTCTTGGTTACCTAAAACTCCCTGTCAGATAGCTATTCTACATATAAAAGTTTCATATGGAATAACAGAATAAGAAACTGAAGGTCTTCTAGTCCAGGGGTCCCTAACCTCCGGACTGCAGCTTACTACTAACTGTGTGTTGTGGCCCACTGGCAGTTAGCAGAGCTGGCAACAGTGTTGGACAGTGAGGAGGTTGAAGAGGAACATGGGCCAGTTCTGGAGGCTGAGGAAGGCTTGGTTAGAGCTCTGCAACAGAGGCAGAGATGGGGCCAGGGCAGTCTGGCAGTTATCAGCTGCCTTCAGAATTGGACAGCAGTGAAGCAGGGGAGCAGCTGAAGCCATTTACCAGCCTGCACATGCACAGAGCTGCCCCCCAAAAAGAACAATTACAAACTAAGGATTGACATGGGAGTAAGACCACAGGTGGACGGTGAATGGCTTGTCCAATCAGGATTAAAAGAGGAGCAAAAGGGGAGGGGACTTTTACAGGAAACAATTCATTCGTTGCAACACTATGAAGATCTGTCTGTGCACCTCAGAAACTCTGTGCTGAGCCCTTCCCTGTCAGCAATGTGTTTCAAAATATTTACTTGGCAGCTCTCCAAGCTAGATAAGGTCTGTGATCCTAATTACACCCTTGAAAGACTGTTTGCCAGGCCTTTGGCTGAATATGAATATAAAAAATTCATCTTTGTTTAATAAAAGGGATTTTGCTGGGACAAAGGGTTTGCTTAGTGCTTTTTTGGGGAAGCTGAGGTCAGAACACTGTGGCCTATTTGCAACCGGGTTATGGGCTGGTGCATGCAGGGGTGCACGCAGCTCAATGCACACTAGTGGCAGGCTGGCATGCACATGTGCGCAGCTCCACTTGTTAAGTGAATTTTACCACCTTTCTTGCAACAGTCACTTAAGTAAATCCCCACATTCGTTAAATTAGTAACATGGTTATTAAGCAAATTAAACAGACTTTGCTTGTAAGAAGGTGACCATGTTGACCTGGGATACTACAACTGTCATAAATATGAGTCATTTGCCAAGCGTCTGAGTTTTCATCATGTGATCATGTGGACACTGCAACGGTCGTTAAAAATGGTCATCGGGCAATTTTTTTTTGGTTTGGTTGTAACTTTGAACTGTCACTAAGTGACAGGTTGTAAGTCAAGGACTACCTGTATTATTAAAATGGATGGTGACATTGTTCAGAGTTTTGCAGCATTAATTCAGCGCCAGAAAAATAAACACAGATGGCTGATGCTTCATTTAACATCTTTATAAACATAATAAGTAGATTT
>BHFT01031305.1:0-12630 GCA_004320025.1 Laticauda laticaudata | reverse complement strand
AACGGATGGCAAGCTTTTTTTAATGTTTTACATCCTCTTTGCATCTGTAAGTGCAGTGGGACCGGGCCTTAATGGAAGCACGTTGTGTGGCATGGAAGATACTTCTATCAGCTATGTGAGTGATTTAAGCCTAGCTCAATGGGGATCCGGCCGGTCAGTAGCGGCCTGCAGCAGCTTCACCCTGGCTGGCCAAAGCCTCGAGTGGAGGAGGAGCCTCTGAGCTCCTGAAACGGGTCCTGGCTGGGTGCCCCCCTCCCCTCTGGAGATGGCAGAGAGCTGCTCCCAGGTGGTGGCGGCGGGCCTGGCCGGGTGCTTTCCTCTCAGCCCTCCTCTGGCCCAGGAGGGGAGACTGCAGGTGAGTGGCAAGTGAGGGGATATACCCTCCCGGGAGGATCTCCTGGTGGCCTGGTGGCCTTTTAACTAGTTGTCCACCTCAAAGGCAGGTAGTAGGGAGCAATAGAAGTGACTTTAGTTTCCCCTCATTTTCAGTCCCAGGGTCCTCTTTGCCCCTCTCCAGATTATTCCAAAGGAATTTACATCTCCAACTATGGATATGACACCATCCATCTTTGGAGACCCAAATGCAAGTTGTAGCACGAGAAGAGACTTTGGTTTCTCTCCATTTTCAGCCCCAGAGTTTTCTTTTCCTCGTCCAGGTTATTTCATGGGAGGAAGAGGTAATCCCAAAGGAATTTGCATCTACAGGTATGGATATTGTGCTGTCCAGACCAGGATTCGCCAAGCTTTTGGACCTCAGCAACCACCAAACTCATAATTTTAGATCCCAGGGATGTGTATGTGGCCTAATTTGTGGGTGTGGCTTGGTGGTCATGTGACTGGCTGGGAAGGCTTGTATGTAAATATATTTGTATAAATATTTAATTTTTTTATTAAAAAAGAGCAACTTTTACCCAAAATCAGGCAAGGCAGGCAGGCAGATTGAGTTGATCACAGAATCACAGATTCATTCAGAAATCTATCTATCTGCCATTGGCTAGCTCAATCTGTCACATAAAATTTGCTTGTGCTTGCAAGCAAACTCACAAAATTAACTCATAACACACCATGCATGTAAATATTGGGATTTATTTTTTAAAAAAGAGCAACTCTATCCAAAATCAAGTAAAGCAGGCAGATAGAGTTGCTCCACAGAATCATTCAGTGATCTATCTATCTGTCATCGGCTAGCCTCAGTCTCTCAAATTTACTTGCCTGAGTCTGCCACTGAATTTGCTTGCAAGCAAACCTTCAGTCCTGAGGGAGGTTTGGCTGTGCTTAGCTAGAAAGCAAAGAAATCCAACCATTTCCTGCTTCCTAGCTAATCTAAATCTCCTGGCACAGCAGAACAGATGATGGTCAGAAAAAGGAAAAATAGCAACTTAGCAGACAAGTTTGGGCGGGGAGGGTTTCCGTGTGGCCATGTGGGTGGCGACAGCTTGTGTTTCTGCGCAGCCTGGATTAATTGCTTTGGGGGCTGCTCTGAGGGTGAGATTTCTCTGTGGCCCACCAAAAATTTTTTCCAGTGGGTTGCGGCCCACTGGTTGCTGACCACTGGTCGAACAGTATTTTGGTAATTTGGGAATTGAGATTAGTTAAGTTAGAATTGGGAGCTGTCCCCCCTTCCTTAAGGGAATGCCTCATGGTAAATGTAGTTAATGCATCATGGGAGATGTAGTTCATGTCATGTGGTCACATCTGTAATCCTGATTGGTCACTGAATTGACCCTTGGTTGGCTTGAGGGACTTTCCTTTACTCCTGCTTGGACCCCAGCAGCGTGCTGGTGTCTCACTCTTTGCTCCATTGTTATGGGATGAAAGATCACTATTCTTTTACACTATGAAGTCAGCTATGCAAAGATTTGGACATTAAGATGAATTTTGACATAACTGTGAATTATACCTTGAGAATGCTTTGTGACCCAATAAAGAAACTTTGTATGGAAGTCTTTGTAGAGTTTGGCCTGTCTGTCTTTATATTCAGCCAGTAATGAAAGATAGAACAGATATAACAGTCCGCCCCTTTGGTGACACAAGATCAGGGATGGGACTGACCGGTATAACTATTGGTTTGGTGATTTATGTTTCACACGTTGCGTGCACATGTGAAACATAAGCTTTCAGCCTGGACAGCTGAGCAGCGCTGCGCATGGTTGCACAGAATTTGAAAAAGCACTTTTTTCCTGCTTTTTCAAACGCAGTTGTGCCGTGCAAAGCAGCTGAGGTTGAAAAAGCAGGAAATAAAGGCCAGGTAAGAGCCCGGGCTGGCAGGTGGGCCAAAACATCAGCAGACATAGAACCGGTTCTATGTCTGCTGTTCTTCAGAGCTACCAGTTCTACAGAGCTGGACAGAACCGGTAGAATCCCACCCCTGCACAAGATACAATTTGTAGCACTAGAAGAGACTTTGGTTTCCCTCCCCTCTCAGTCCTAGAGTCCTTCTTTCCCCATCCAGTTTATTCCACAGGAAGAAGGGAAATCCCATCTTCAACTATGGATATGACGCCATCCAGTTTTGGAGACCCAAATGCAAGCTATAGCAATAGAGCATGTTTAGTCAAAAGGCCATGGTTTATTTATTTATTTTATTTATTTGATTTGTCAATCACTTACAAGATAATAGGTATAAGTATAAACATGAGTAAGAATACAGGAAATAGGCACGAATAAATGAGGACAATAGGACAATAAATGGGGACAATAGGATAATAAATGGGGACAATAGGACAGGGATGGTAGGCATGATTGTGCACTTATGATCTTACAGACCTCTTAGAAATGGGGTGAAGTCAATAGTTTGATTGTGAGTAAATCATTTGTAAACTCCATGTAAATCTTGAGAACAAATGGCACTGTTTTCCCTCAGTGCTTTAGCAATAGCATTTAGACTTATATACTGCTTTACAGCCCTCTCTCAATCCCAGAGTGCTGTTTCTCCATCCAAGATTATTCTACAGCTGGAATAATATAGAAGAATCCCAGAAGCAATTTGCATTCTCCACCCAGGAATACAAATTGGTATCTTCCAATGCTCAATTGTTTTAACTTTTGTTCTTGTGATTCTGGCTGTTAATTTCAGGTGCAGGAATCCTTGAAGCAGACAGTCTTGGTACCTCCTGAAGGAAGAGAAAGTTTTTCCTGTCCCTCTATGGAGCAGTTTTGGGGAAGGAATAACTCTGAGGAGGATCGAAATCTTCTTTGTGGTAAATCAGTGACTGCTCAGGTAGGGAAATTTCATCAGAGGTGGGAAACATTTTGGGATCTGTTCTTTTTTCATGAGACTGAATGCAGATTGTGATCAAGTATTCTGACCAAGATTTAGTGGCTTGGTCCTGTGCTCAAATTGCTTGTTGACATGCAGCATTTAGAGAGCTCAAATTCATTTATGGAATCAGTTGATTATTTAAGGCTCTTATGAATGCAACAGGTTACAGTATTTTTATCTAAGATGAATGTTATTTTGTTTTTTGTAACTTTTTTATTTTTAACAACAAACATAAACAAACATGAACTAGGTTTTATAGCAGTTGAGTCTTGCTCGAAAAGGATGAGGTGAACTTGCAATTAGAGTCTGATAATGATTTGATAATAATATATTATGCGGATAGTAGTCTTATATATAATGAACTGTAACATAAAATTAAGATGGAATGACTGTTGATATTGTGCACAAGAAATATGTACCAACCGACACACTGTATTATGAAAAGAAGATTTTATTTAAGGTATATTTTGTGAATGTTATCTTACTTTTATTATGTTTATGTACTGCATTTAGAGACCATCCATTCAGTGAGTGACTCTGCTATGCTTTCTCACCTTAGAGATGTGAAAGAATCAGGTCCTTTGTTTATTCACTTTTATAAACTCATTAGTAGGCATTCTCATAATCCATCAAAATAATTGAAGAAGTAAAATTATTGCAAAAAGAGGAGTACCGGTATTGCCATTAAATTGTAATCAAATTAAAAATCAAATATATCAACTTTGGATTCCTGCATCAAAGAAGCAGCTACAAAAAAGATTAAACTTTTTGGAAGGATTTAGGAAAGGAAATGGCAGTTTTCATGCAAAAGAGACAGCATAGATGCTTAGATAAAGCTCCTACAACATCTGAAGGCAAGCTGTTGTACTGTTTGATTGTTCTCACTGTCAGAAAATTTCTTCTTATTTCCAGCTTGAATCTCTCCTTGATCAGTTTCCATCCAGAATTTCTTGTCTGGCCTTCAGGTGCTTTGAAAAAGGGGTTGACCATCTCCTCTCTATGACAGCCCCTCAAATATTGGAAGACTGCTATCATGTCTCCCCTGGTTCTTCTCTTTACTAGACCAGCCATGCCCAGTTCCTGTAACTGTTCTTCGTGTATTTTAGCCTCCAGTCCCCTAATCATCTTAATTCCTCTTCTCTGCACTCTTTCTAGAGTCTCAACATCTTTTTTTATAGTGTGGTGACCAAAACTGGATGCAGTACTCTAGATGTGGTCTTACTAAGGCTTTATAGAGTGGTATTAATACCTCTTGTAAGCTAGATTGAATCCCCCTGTTAAAATTGCATTAGCTTTTGGGGGGTTACCTTTCTCCCTCAGATCATCTAGGGTTCCATTTTGATCTGAAGAAAATCTCTCCAGGATGGCTGTGTTGTTACTGCAACATGCATATTTTAATTTCATCTTTGTGCACTTGTGAATGCTTCCAAAATGAATCTGTATAAAACCCACTACTAGTAGTATGTCATGTCAGAAAAGGAGCATTTTCTCTCTTGCAAAAGTCACCTTTCGGGGAATTGAAAATCTGGAAGGAAACTTTGTGGGACTTCTGCTGAGGAACATATATTCTTTGACTTTCAGGGCTTTGTATCCTTTGAGAAAGTGGCTGTGTAGTTCACAGAGGAGGAGTGGGCGCTGCTGGATCCCAGCCAGAGAGCCTTGCATGAGGAAGTCATGCTGGAGAATTCTAGGAATGTGGCCGCTCTGGGTAAGTGCCTGTTTTGCTCTGGGCTCAGTTAATTATGGAAAGTCTTTGGTTGCCGTAAGTGCTCAGAAAGCACCTTCCAGTTAGGAGAAGGACATTCTGGGACTTTTCTAAGGCCAAAATAAATATATGAAGAAGTTGATACTGTAGATACTGCATAAGATCCTTTTTCATCTGAACATTTGAAAATATTCTTTAAATGAAGATGTCTGGTCTGATTCAAGAGCACATCATCTAAAAGCTTCAGAGGAGGAAGATAACTGCCTTGAATTGTCTCTGACATCTGTTTCCTTACAGGCAGTCACTTTCCTAGGTTGCTTAAGAACCAGTGGCAGTTCTCATGCTGGCATGTTTAGTCAAAGGATTTGACTGTGAATAAATCATGTGTAAACTCCATGTAAATCTGAGAACAAGTGGCATTGTTTTCCCTCAGTGCTCTAGCAATAGCAATAACACATAGTTATATGCCACTTTAGAGTGGTTTTACAGCCCTCTCTAAGCGGTTTACAGTCAGCCTATTGCTCCCAACAATTTGGGTCTTCATTTTACCCAGCGGTGTTATTCTACCGGTTCGGCCCGGTTCAAGTGAACCAGAAGTAAAAAATGCTACTTTTCAGCCGAATCGGTAGTTAAAAAAAGCAGCTACCAGTTCAGCCAAACCTGTATTTTTTTTCTTTTTTCCTCCCGACGATCAGCTGTGCTGGTATTGCTGTCTTACTGCTTCACCCAGGAGGCTTCCCTGAGGCCCAGAAAGCAAAAAGGGGTGTGCAGGAGGGCCACACAGCATTCCACTTTTTGCCTCCTGGGCCTCAGGGAAGCCTTCTGGGAGAAAAAAAACAGCCTCCCAGGGAGCTTCCCTGAGGCCCAGGAGGCAAAAAGACAGTGCAAGAGGGAGGGTTGCTGGAAAAAAAAAGTAAGAAAAATATTTGCATCCCACCCCTGATTTTACCCACCTCAGAAGGATGGAAGGCTGAGTCAACCTTGAGCCTAGTGAGATTTGAACTGTCAAATTGCAAGAAGCCGGCAGGCGGCAGAAGGTACCTTGAGTCGTGCACTCTAACCACTGGGCCACCATGGCTTTAGTTTATAAGATACAGTTAAAGAAGATATCTGGAATCCTGGAATGATTTCAAGAATATAAGTAGCACTGAATCCAGTTAATACGTTAAAAAGTATTGCAGCCACTGCCCAAAGCAAAGCAAATTTATATGTTAACATTTCTCAAATGATATCATATGCATCTGCTGTTTAGCTTCTCAGAATTCTCCTTTATGTTTTGAGCTTTGTCTGATCAATATATATCCTTAGTTTCAGTTCCTCCTTTTTGACATATCACCATCATTCTTCTAACCAATCTTGAAAATACTTCTTCCCTAATTGCCTTCCCTTCAGTTTCATTCTCTGTTCTTAATTAAATATCTAATGCTGAGGCTAAGTACTGCCATAATGGGTAAGAACTGAGAGAAGAATGAGCCTAGTAAAACAAATTTGCCAAAAGGCAGAGGAATTAAAGGCGTATAGATGGACCAAGAAGAATTACTTAATGGAACAGAAATTGCTCAATACATTTTAATTCAAACCATGCTTCTGATTTTAATTCTTGTTAAATAGATCATAAACGAAATAAAGAATCATGAACCACAAGGTGGAACACCATGAAAGTAATAATAGGTGAACATATAAAGCAAATGAGCAGGATTGAATTAGTTAGATTCTCAAGTGAAGAACTGATAAGTAATAGGTGTAGTTTACTTTATTGTCATTGCACCCCGTACAATGAAATCAAACACCCTCTTCAGTGCACATCATGACCATGAAAATAAACACAAATACACATCCTTCACACTCCACACATTAAACCGAAAACCCCCAAGTAAAATATAAATAGATGTAAACAAATAGAAAGGGGGGGGGGAAGAAGGATTAACATTTTTAAGATTGAGAAGATAACATCCCTACTTTTAATTTTTAAAGCAAAAATATTATGAATTGGACAACAGGAACTCAAAAACCAGTTTTGAACGAAGGAAGCTCCTTACTGTAACCAACATATTGAACTGGACCCAGTGGCAGACTGGCAACCAATACAGCTCGCGCAACAGTGGTGTCACATGGGCCACCCTAGGGCCCTGAGAACTGTGCATGTAGCTGCATTCTGTACCTGCGGTATCTTCTGAATACCCTTCAAGGGTAACCCAATGTAGTACACATTGCAATAATCCAAGCAAGAGATGACTAGGGCACGAATGACTGTGTGCAGGGTCTCATAATCAGAGGTGGGTATTCAGCAGGTTCTGACCAGTTCTGGAGAACCGGTAGCAGAAATTTTTAGTAGTTCGGAGAATCAGCAATCCCACCTCTGGCTGGCCCCGCCCCCATCTATTATCTGCCTCCCAGCTAATCAGCTGGGTCTTCTTTTGTTGCCCTGCACAGGAGAACGGAGCTGGAAAGCAGGTTTGTGGGGTGGGGAAGGAATGGGGATTTTGCAGTAACCTTCCCCCTGGAGTCGGGTGTGAATGGAGATTTTACAATAAATATCCTTCCCCTGCCACGCCCACCAAGCTATGCCCACAAAACCGGTAGTAAAAAAAATGTAATCCCACCAGTGCTCATAATCCATGTAAAGGTGCAACTAGAGCACTATACACAGTTGTGTAAAGAACTTCGGAGCCACAACTGCCACCTGCTCTTTGAGCAGAAGTCGCAAGTCGGAGAACTCGCAGGTAACAAACCAGGTCTGTCTGGGGTAGAGCAAACCTATCCAGAACTAAAGATGAAAAAAACATTCGGATCCTTAGGTCCAGACCCCATCTTGCCAGAGGTCTGGTGAAGCCTGTTGTCCTCATTCAGACCCTTACAGCTTTGCTTTTTTTTTTTTTTTTTTTNGCTTTGCTTTTTTTTTTTTTTCATTTTGTTCTCCACTTTCCCTTGCTGTTGATGATTCAGTCTTTCAGCCAGCAAAGAGGAGAGTGGTTTTTGTTTGATTATGTAGCAGAAATTCAAATACGGAAAGCACACACAGATGACTGATTCAGCAGGATTCATTAACTTCTTTACATACATAATAACGAGTAAAATGCACTATTCCAATAGTTGATTCTTCCAAAGTAACAATGAAAACACAAACAGCGGCTTCAGAGTTCAGAGCAGAGACTAGAGCCACACCCAGGCTACTTTCAGTTTCCCTTTCCAATTCAGGTCCCATTGGCTGGTCTGTTGCGGTGCCTATTCATTGGCTGACTTTGTTACTAAGCTCTATTCCAGTTCATTAATATCCTCTTGACAGTTTTTTCTGCGAGGAAAACGAACAGAAATTCCTCATGAAATGAAGGTGGGAAAGAGTCCAAAAGAATATGTCTCAGCCAGAAACACACACACACACACAGACACAGAGAGAGAGAGAGAGAGAGAGAGAGAGAGAAAGAGAGAGAGAGAGAGAGTTTGGTTTCTTCTAGGCATATGAAGAGGAAACCAACAGAATCTTGGATACCCGGAAATTCATTTATTTTTATTTTATTTATTTATTTTATTTATATTGCCGCCTACACGCCCATGGCGACTCGAGGCGGTTTACACAATGTAAAACCATATTTAAAACAAAAAATAAAAAACAATAAAAACTAACAAAAAGAATTAAATAAATTAATAAAATACAATAGAACAAAATCTGGAAGAAAAAAAAATCATCCCCAACTCCCATCCCCCACCCCCATGGCAGCAGATCACACTAGCCATTTGATGGGCTCCATCCTACTCTGGGTTCCCCAGGCCTGTTGGCAAAACCAGGTCTTCAGTGCCCTTCAAAAGAGTGCTAGAGAGGGGGCCATTCTAATCTCTGAGGAGAATGATGTTTCAGGGAGAGGGAACCACCACAGAGAAGGCCTTTCTTGTGGGTCCCACTAGGTATGTCTCCCTCAGGGATGGGACCCACAACATTCCGTGCCTCCCCGCTCTAATGGGTCGCGTACATGTGACCGGCAGTAACGGTCATTCTTGCTTAACTGACTGGTTGCTTAGCAACCATTTGAAGTTACAATGGACCTCTCCAGAGCTAATTATGACTTGCTTTTGAAGTTCTGATAGATGCCACACATCTCCATGGCTGCCCTTCCCCCAACCTGCAGTCACTTGATTGCATTTTGGGCTCAAGGCAGCAGGTTTGGGGTCTATGACAAATCGCCACAGCGAATTCACTACAGCCAACTTTCTGTGGCCAACTCGCTGCAGGACAAGGCTTACACTAATGTCAAAGAAATGGCGGAGTAGAATTATTAAAGAAAGGGTGCAAAAGGAGGGACAGAATGAAATGTGAATGGCACAAATTGAAATATTTTTTTTAATTTGCTTTAAATAATTAAATAGAATTGTTAAATTGTCTTGCAGCAAGCCAAACCACAATCAAATGGTGCTGTGGACAAGAGGTGGAGCTTTCGCCTCATAGTTAGGAGACTGTGAGTTCGATCCTAGGTAGCGACTGATATTTCTCTCTCTAGGCACAATGAGTAAATATCAGCTGCAAGAACTCTGCATTGGTGACAGGAAGGGAATCCAGCCAGTAAACATTTAGCTCCATTCAGTTGCCCTGACTCCACCCTGATGCAAGGGATTACGGGGTCATTAAAACACACACAAAAAAAGCTGTCCCACAGTGAGTTGGCTATGGTGAGTTGGCCACAGCAAGTTGGCCGTGGTGAGTTGTCCCATTCCGACAGGTTGGTATTTGCAGCATCCCAAGGTCAAGTGACTGCAACTTTTGGTATTTTTTTGCTGGTTTCAGGTGTTTTACATCTGATTTCTGGCAATGAATGCCCATAGGAGCAAACTGATTTGCTGAACAATTGCCACATTTGTTTAACAAATGCTGCAAAACACAGCATAATATTGGGCACGTTCACGTGGTGATCCATTTAATGACCACCACAAACTTTGTGTCAGGATTCTGTCAAGGGTGACAGTGAATTATGTGTTTCAGAATCGTCTAGCTGTCAGGATTCCGACAGTTACCCCAATTAAATCATGAGTCTCAAGCCAAACTTCCAAAACTTCAAAGGATTTATTGGGAGCTAACATGTCGGCATGACCTGGATGTAACCGATTCTGAGATTCACTGTCACCCTTGACCCTGGTTTTCCCCCACCCCTCTGGGTGTATCATAATTCATATTGTCCAATGAAACATGTCCATAGCCAAGAGTCCTCAATCATGTTCTCCAATTAGAGATTTGCATGGCAGAAACTTCAGTCGCCTAGTTACAATCTCTGAAAAATATGAATGGAATGCACTTTCGATTCCAAACTGCTGTATTACTCTTTCAAACTCCTTCCCCAAACTCCTTTCTGTTGACAACTATAAAACGGGTATAGAAATGTTTTATGAGTTGACACTACGAAATTAATTCCGGGCTCAATTAGAGTTGTAGGTCAAGGATTACCTGTAACAGGTGTACTGTTTTTCTATGATGTATGCAACAATTAACTTTTATTTTTCATTTTCTTCAAATCAGCTTTTGGGCTGGAGCATGAAAACTACAAGGAGCCCAGCATAATCGTATTCCGAATGATCCAATCCGAAAAACACACACTTGTAGATCAAGAACCATCACGAGGGAGGAAGAAAAACAATAAAGTGAATGGAAGAAAGGAATCTTCTGGATACAGTGAAGTCCTTTACCTCCCAGCCCAGGAAGCTCACCAACAAGAAAAAGAAGGGAAATACCTCAGATATGGCAAAGAAGACAAAGAGAACACTGATTTCACTAAATATTATCCAACCCAGACAGAAGAGGAACAATATGAATATCAAGAGGATGGGCAAAGTATTAGCTCGACCTCCTACCTTGCTTTACATCGCCCATCGTACATCCAAGGGACACCATACGCATTTATAAATTGTGAGGAGAATTTCAGTTTCAGCAGTCACATAATTTCCCATAAAGAGAAGAAATCATATGAGTGTGGAGTGGATTTCAGTAAGAAATGATTGCTTATTTTACCTACCCAAATTCCTCCAAAGGAGAAACCCTACAAATGTCTTCAGTGTGAAAAGACCTTTGCTCAGAGAGGGAACCTTACTATACATGAAAGGATCCACACGGGGGAGAAACCCTACCAATGCCTGGATTGCGGGAAGACTTTCGCTGAGAGAACCAACCTTGTCACCCACAAAAGGATCCACACAGGGGAGAAACAGTATATATGCCTGCTGTGCAGGAAGTTCAGTGGCCATTCCAGCCTTCTGAAGCACGAACAAAGACACACGGAGGAGAAACCGTACTGGTGTACGGAGTATGGGAACAGCTTCCACGACGTTGGTGTCCTTGATTACCACAGAAAGATCCACACGGGAGAACAACCGTACAAATGCGTGGAGTGTGGGAAGAGCTTCAGGTGAGACTCTCACCTTGTGACCCACAGAAGAATTCACACAGGAGAGAAACCCTACCAATGCTTGGAGTGTGGGAAGAAGTTCCACCTGAAAAGTAGCTTTTTGCAACATAAAACCATTCACATGGGAGAAAGGCCCTACCAGTGCTCAGAATGTGGGAAAGGCTTCAGTCAGAATAGCACTCTTTTCCAACACAAAGCCATCCACACAGGGGAGAAACCTTACACATGCCTGGAGTGTGGAAAGAGTTTCAGTCAGAACTATAAACTCCTGCAGCACAAAAGGATTCACACGGGGGAGAAATCGTACAAGTGTGAGGAATGCGGGAAGCGTTTCAGCTGCAGCAGTGACTTCAGCTGCCATAAAAAGATTCACATAGAGGAAAAACCGTATAAATGTCTGGAGTGCGGGAAGGGTTTTAATAAAAGGAGTTGTCTTAGGTCTCATAAAAGAACGCACAAGGGAGAGAAGCCGTATCAATGCCCCGAGTGCGGAAAGAGATTTTCTTATAACTTTGTCCGTAGATATCATCAACAAACCCATACTGGAGAAAAACTGTATCAGTGTTTGAAGTGTGGAAAGGCTTTCAGTAGATGTTCAATTCTTAAAATCCATATAAGAATCCACACGGGAGAAAAACCATATAACTGTCCAGAGTGTGGAAAGAGCTTCCGTAAGGACAGTGACTTTATTCGTCACAAAAGGATCCACACAGGAGAAAAACCATATAAATGCCTGGAATGTGGAAAGAGTTTCACTCAGTACGCGAACCTTATCAAATACAAAATTCACACAGGAGAGAAACCCTACAAATGTGTGGCATGTGAAAAAAAGCTCCAGCCAGAAAAATCACCTTTCTCAACACGAACAGACCCACAAAAGAGAAAAATCCTAACTTGGGAGCTTTATTCCAAATGTTTTTTTCTCAAAAGGGACCCTCCTGGAAAACCATAGAAATATATGGTCTATAGAATAATGTTCATTTGGAAGAATAGCCATAAATGAAGGAATTCATGTGGGAGAATCATAAAAATGCACAGTGTGGGAAGAGATTCAGAAAGGATTCCGCCCTTATTTTCCAGAAAAAGGCTTCTTTTGGAAGGAATGTCTGGAGAAATTTTTCAGGACCATCACTGGAATAGAATTGGCAAAGAAAATATGATAAATCAGGGGTCTCCAACTTCGGCAGCTTTAAGAATTGTAGACTTATCTAACAAAATGAAATTCAATGTAGAGAAAAGTGAAGTCCTACACTTAGGCAAGAAAAACCAAAAGTACA
>BHFT01031304.1:0-27252 GCA_004320025.1 Laticauda laticaudata | reverse complement strand
TTTAACCTGGAAATAAGGAGAAACTTTCTGACAGTGAGAACAATCAACCAATGGAACAGAAGTTGCCCTCAAAAGTTGGGGAGCTTCATCACTTGAGACTTCCAAGAAAAGATTGGACTGCCATTTGTCAGCAATGGTGTAGGGTCTTCCGCTTGGATGTGGGGTTGGACTAGATGGCCTACAAGGTCCCTTCCAACTCTGATTATCTGTTATCTACTTATGACCATCAAAGCATCCCCATGGTTGTGTGTGATCAGTTCAGATACTTGGCAAATCAACAAGTAGTTACGATAGTTGCAGTTTCCAGGGGTCATGTAATCACCATTTGCAATCTTCCCAGTTGGCTTCTGACAAAGTCAAATGAGGAAGCCAGATTTACTTAATGACTTAACCACATGGCAAAAAAGTCGTAAAATGAGGCATGACTCACTGAAAAAAAAACTTGCTGAGAAATTCTGATCCCATTCCTGGCTGTAAATTGAAGATTAACAATATGTGCCTAGATGTAACCTGGGTCCTCATTTTACCAACCTTGAAAGGATGGAAAGCTGAGTCAGCCATGAGCTAATCAGGATCAAACTCCTGGCAGTGGGCAGAGTTAGACTGCAATACTCCATTTTAATTACTGCACCACCATGGCTCCTTTTTTGGAATATTTGGAAGCTGGCTGAGACAGCATTGGAACATGCTCTAAATTAAAGCCGAAATGATGTGTAGAAGAGACAGAAGAATGAAATGACTCCAGGATCATTTACCAGGCAACAAGATCCGATTTGGATCCTCCTCTGAGAAGCCCAACAGCTGCTCCATGGAGAGATCAGAGAAATCTTCCCTGCCTTCAGGAGGTACGGTGTCCATCTTCATTGGCTGACCCTGCAATTTAAAACATAGCCAGGGTCAAAGAAGAACAAAAGTTAAAACAATTAAACACTGGAAGAAGGGGATTCTCCTCTGTCTCCAAAACTGGACAATATTTGCCTAGGATTCGCCTCTTCCTCCCATGAAATAATCTGGAGAGGATTACAGGATTCTGGCACTGGAAATGGAGGGAAAATCAAAGTCTCTCTGTTGTTACGACTTGCATTTGCGTCTCCAAAGCTGGACTGTATTGTAACCCAGAGTTGGAGATTGCAAATTCCCTTTTCCTCGCATGTGAATAACTCTTTGGGACTGAAACTGCGAGGAGAAGCCACGAGCATCTCCTATTGAAATACGACCTGCCTTTGAGCAGAGCAGGGGAACTGGATCTTCCCTCCCAGGAGGGGATAGACCCTCAACTTTGGCTGTAACTTCAAACGGTTTTCACTAAATGAACTATTTGGTTAAGTCGAGGACTACCTAGTAATGGTACTTGGGGGTGGGGGGAAGAGACCCTGGGCCTGAAAATGGAGGGAAACGACAGAGTATCTTCTGTTGATATGACCTGCCTTTGAGGGCAGGGCATAAGGAACTGGGTCCTTTTCCGCAGGAGGGGAGACCCTCACCTTCCGTTGTAACTTCAACAACTGTTCACTAAATGGTTGTAAACTGAGGACTATCTGTTAATCTGGGGAGGGAACGGGACAGGATTCTGGAACCAAAAATGGAGGGGGAAAACCAGCGCAATCTTCTATAGATATGACGCTGCATTTGAGCTGGCAAGGGGACTGGGTCCCTCCCATGGAGGGGAGAACCTCACCTTCCGTTGTAACTTCAAACTGTCACTAAATATGGTTTGTAAAAACTGAGGACTATCTGTAATCTCGGGGAGGGACGGGACAAGGATTCCTGGGACCAAAATGGAGGGAAAACCGAAGCATCTTCTATAGATATGACCTGCCCATTTGAGCTGGGCAAGGGAAACTGGGTTTCTTCCTCCCAGGAAGGGGAGAACCTCACCTTCCGTTGTAACTTCAAACTGTCACTAAATGGTTGTAAAACTGAGGATATATCTGCAATCTGGGGAGGGAACGGGACAGGATTCTGGGACCAAAAATGGAGGGAAAGCCAGAGCATCTTCTATTGATGCGACCACTGCAGCCTGAGCCGGGCACGGGCCTGGATCTTCTCCCGAGGAGGGTATAGACCCTCACCCTGCCTTCCCTCCTCGGAGGGCTGAGTCGGGAAGCTTCCCCGGCCTTCGTCCGCCTTCCGCTATCGACCCTTCCCCCGCCATCTCCGAGAGCAGCCCGGCCAGGACCCGCTTCGGGATCGCCCCCTTCCCCCACCGCTCCTCCTCCACCCCCGGGAGCTCGGCTGCTCTTCCTCTTCCTTCTCTCGGGGCTTCAGCCTGCCGGGGGTGAAGCCGCTGCAGACAGCCCGGGTCCCCGCCGAAGCCCGGCAGCCCAAAGCGGTGGAAGCGCTCGGCCCTCTGAGCCCGGCGGCTCCTCGGGGAGCCTCTCCCGCCCTCCTCCCCCTCTTCCTCGGGCTCAGAGGCAGGAAGGACCCCTCCCAGCCCACCTTCTCCTCCGCCAAGCCATCGGAGCCCCGCCGCGCCTCTAGCCCGCTCTTCTCCTCTCCTGCCCGCCCGCTTCGCCCCGGATTCCTCTTCCTCTCCTTCCCGGGAAAAGCGAGGCTGGCGTGGACAGAAACCTATTATTTTTCCCCGGAGCGGCTACTCACTCCCGGCCCCCTTCCCTCCGGGAAGGCGAGCGAGATCCTCTTCCTAGAGAGGCTGAGCTTCCTCCCCTGGGGGGGGAAAATTTTACAGAGGGCGCTCTGTCCATCTGCGCCCTTTTTCCCCCCTTTGCGGGTGGCCACTACTGGCAATACAGGCAGTCCTCGACTTCCGACGGTTCCTTTGGTGACCGTCCAAAGTTACAACGGCCCTTTAAAGAAAGTGACTTAGGACCATTGTTCACACTTACAACCTAGATGCTTGGCAACTGACTCACCTTTATGATGGTCGCAGCGTCCTGGGGTCCTCATGGGATTCTTTTTGTGACCTACCTGAGAAGGAAAAAAAAATACATGGAGGGATGCTAGATTCCTTGAAAAACAGGGTTACTAATTTAACACGTGTGCCGATTCACTTAACGGCAGTGGCAAGGGAGGTCGTTCAAACGGGGGCAAAAGTTCCTCAGCAAATGTCTCACTTAGTGACATCACTTCTGGGCTCAACTGTGGCCGTGAGTCGTAGGGGCTCCCTATCTTCTTAAGCCATGGCAGGGCTCTCTCACGGGCAGTTGGAAGGGGATTCTTGTGGACTCAACGGAGGATTTTGTCTTGCGATCGGACTAAAATAGGTACCCCAAGCCCTGATCCGTGGACTGGTACTGGGCCATGGCATAGCAGAAACTGGGCCGCACAAAAAAGCGAT
Source organism: Laticauda laticaudata (assembly GCA_004320025.1). Taxonomy (NCBI): domain Eukaryota; kingdom Metazoa; phylum Chordata; class Lepidosauria; order Squamata; family Elapidae; genus Laticauda; species Laticauda laticaudata. The sequence goes on along the minus strand of BHFT01031304.1, from coordinate 23,954 downwards.
GCCCTATCCACGGGATGCGGGCAGCATGGAAAACTACATCCCCTCTGATCCGCAAAAAGCCCTACCTCTTTCTGTTGAACTGGTTCCTGGTACCCAAAAGTTTTGGGGGCCTCTAGGGGATCAAGGATGCTCTGAACTTTAGGAATCCATGATGGAGGAATTCTTGCTATGAATATCTTATGCTAAGTAGTCGTAATAGCATTTAGACTTATATACCGCTTTACTGTGCTTCACAGCCCTCCCTAAACTGTTTTACAGAGTCAGCCTATTGCCCCCAACAATCTGGGTCCCCATTTTACCTACCTCGGAAGGATGATTGGATGAGTCAACCTTAAGCCTGGTGAGATTCGAACTGCCAAATTGCAGTCAGCCAGCAGTCAGCAGAAGAAGCCTGTAGTACCTGCATTCTAACCACTGTGCCCTTGCCACAAACTGAGTTACAACTAGTGGAAAAAGGGGTTGCTCATTTTGCTTTGTGTGTTTGGTACCTGTATGACAAGCCTGTTCTCTTGCACGGGTTCCAATCCGCATCAAAGCGGTTTAGAGTCAGCCTCTTGCCCCCAACAATCTGGGACCTCATTTTACCAACCTCGGAAAGATGGAAGGCTTGTTCCAATTATTCTGCTCCGCAAAACTAGCAGATCTTGAAATCACTACCTGTTTGTTAACCTGTGTCCCTTTGTTCCTGGCTCATACCTAACAAATCTAAGCTTCCTGGCCTTTTGTTGTCCTTTTCTCCTGGTACTTTTCAGAATAAGTACCCAGGCATAACTGCCAAATGTCCTTAAATGAGCGAGAGGGTTTCCTTCCAAACAACACGAAATACGGTGTTTTCTATATTGCCACACTCCATATCCTACTGATGATATAATTCAATGTCTTCGTGCTTTCCCTCAGTATATTTTATTCATGCTGCATCAGCAAGGAATGTGTCCTTCATGGTCATTAGCACACTATTTAGTCCCTCAGCAATACCATTTGCAGCCGCTGAATATGGATTTGTTCTTCTATGCCTTATCTCTAGACTGCTTAACCACCTTTGGAACCTCTCAGACATAAACTCTGTTCCCCTGTCTGTTTGTAACTGGCATACTTTAAACCCATATTGTCGCTCTACAAGTGTTACCCATTGCCTGAACTGCTGTACTTCAGTCTTATTTTTCAGCAAATAACAATATCCATATCTACTGTAGTTGTCTATTATGACTAAGGCATATCTAGTTCCTCCTAAAGAGGGCACCATAGGGCCAACCAAATCAGCATGAACTAACTACAATGCTGTTATTCTTGCACTTTTCTTACTTGCAGGATGCACTTTGGATTTTGACTCCTTACAAACAGCATAATCCAAATACACATTAGATTTCTTTAACTTAAGCACCTCAGCTAGGTCTGGCATTCTCCTCAATACATCAAAACCTGCATGCCCGAATATCCTATGTAACAAATGTTCACAAATGTCACGTGTGGAAACATTTGTAAGTACACGTCACAACTATTTTCCTGCCTTCCTAGAACATACAGGCCATCTTTCTTAACCCCTCATGCACGTATCTGTCCATTTTTCCTAATGGTGTACTGCTCCCCCGCAAATAGTATTTCATAACCCTGCCTGTCTAACTTGGATATTGTCAAATTTCCAAGCGATGAAATCGTAAATTTTTCTTTTCTCGTTTCAGGTAGAAGGTTTTGTTAAAGAAAATAAATCCCTTCGTAGTTTAAGGCAAAGTCTGTTGTAATTCTGGATCTGACACAACCCGGAATTACACCACATAATGTTGGAAATTAGAAACAGTGCCCCAAAATCACATTCCCCAATAGAAGTAAATCAACATTGCCTGGTGTCATCAATCTCCACCACCAGATCTCAGCAGGGTCAGCTTTTGTTCCCACAGGAAAGGAGAACCACCTAGCCTAAACAACCCTAACTCTACTCCACTCCTCCCACCTTAGGAATGTGGCAAACCTGAAACCCTTCCCCCCCATAACTAGCAAAGAGAAAAAAAAGAAATATATAATAAGGCTAAATAAAATGGCTACGCGTATGTCAATTTCAGACTTGACAGATATACTCAACAGATTATTTTCTAATGCAGGTATATATAAGACATTATACAATGTATCATCTAGTTCTGGTACATAAATATGACCTTCCCCATTTACAGCAGCTTTGTCCATCAGCCAGACTAACCCACATTTGCTTTGCTGGTTGCAAACCACAAAATACTTGTGGATTGTTCGTGATATGCTGGCTCGCTCCATTGTCCAACCACTTATTCCTGGTTTGTTCAGTTGTTGACACCGCCAAGGAAAATGACGTTAGAGAACCACTTCACATGTGCTGAATAGTCGTGCACCTGTCTCTCTGCTCATTTCTCCTCTCAGGGCAGCATCTCTGGAGATCTCAGTAGAACCAGACAGGGGTGGGATTCAAATTTTTAACAACTGGTTCTGTGGGTGTGGCTTAGTTGGTGGATGTGGCTTGGTGGTCATGTGACTGGGTGGACATGGCTTGGTGGTCATGTTATTGGCTGGGCATAGCCAACTCAATATCACTCACATCAAGGCACGCATCTCCTCGCCTGGCCTTTCATGACTGTGGGGATGCAGCAACAGTCATAAGTGTGAAAAATGGTCATGTCACTTTTTTCAGTGCCATTGTAACTTTGAATGGTCACTCCACACAAGCAAAGTACCAGCAAAGGAGGGAAAATAAAACTCCAGAGACATTCCTGAGACAGGAAGTCTAGTCCTACCAAGAATGTAAGAAGGGTTAACAGAGAGGCAGTTTCTGTAAGCAACACCAGAATGTTTCCTTCCTGCCTTCCTCACAGGATTAGGCCAGTAATTTCTTCTAACAACCATTCTCCGAACTGCTTAAAATGTTAACAACCGGTTCTAGCGAATAGGTGCAAACTGATAGAATTCCACCCTTGGAACCACATGTGTAGCATCTTTTCACAAAGTTTACTGTCCCAGCTGCTCTGCCGCCATCCTGGACCTTTGTAGATGCTAGTCTGTGCTGAGCACTCTCTCCTCCCTTTCCTGGTCTCCTCTCCAGCTGTTTCTGCTCCTCCTCTAACAATCGACCAGTTAAATATGCCATGGTTAAACCCTGCTCTTGCAAAGACTCCAGACTGGTCACAAGAATGTCCCATGAACTATCCAAGGAACTGAGCACCACATACACCTTGTGTGCCTCAGTAAATGTTATTTCCTCTTTCTTCTAACTCCAGGAATGTCCTTCTCATACTCTACAGATGCATGGACATAAACTCCCCCGGCTTCAGCTGTGCCTTATATAATCTATCAGCAACACTTTACTGCAGTCTCTTTCATGTACGCACTGTGCAATGCCTCCCAGCACTGTTTTGCAGACTGTAAATGCCTCACTTGTATCAGCTGACTGTCCTCCAAAACCAAAATTATGCTGGCTAAAGCCTTTTCATTTTTCCTCTGATCCCCATCATCTAGGACCATCAGTGGATTAGTAACAATCGTCCACAACTCCTCCCTCTGCAGGTACATCTCCATCTTTACATTCCAGGAGTGGTAATTTGTCTCATTCAGCCAAGACACCAAGAAACTTCCTCCCATTATGCCAATGGAGGCCATATTGCCTGCTTTCTTCCACAAGCCAATAGCCACGATTTAAACCACTTACTCTGGTGCAAGCTCCCACTGGGTTTCTCTTCTCTATAGGCATTCCAGTCACTCTGGCCTTCTCTGTTCTGGGTCCGTAACCTGTCAGAGTGTTTGCACCATGACTACCGTTATGAGATAACCCAGGAGCAAAACACAACACATCGAGACTTAGACATTTATCAGTGATTTATATACAAGCAATATACAGAAATAAATGTGGTAGGCAAATACCTGACAAGCAATCTTCTTAATACTGCATGGAGAACTCTAAATGGAGACAGGACACAAGGAGAGAGGAAATGCCCTCCAATTGCTACCTTATATAAACACCTCTTAAAGGGGTAGAACCCATCCTCAGTCTTAAAGGGCAGTACCATACTAATGCTGATTCATCCTCATTGCATCAGCCTCACTGCTGGTCGGCTCTTAAATTTCAATATCTTAAAAGAACATGATTCTTTTTTCTTTGTATGTGCAACCGAAAAACGATGAAATAAATTAAAGATCTTGAGGAATTACATTTCAAAAATTCAGTGGCAAAAGAAATAAAATACCGGCAAGTAATAGAATATTTGTAGCTCAGAGTTGAACTGCGGGGTCCCTGGTGCTCTTGGAGCTTGTTTTTTTCGTGTAGACATTTCATTATCATATTAGATAATACCATCAGTGCAATTTGGTAATGAAACCTGTGCGACAAAACAACGAAGCTCAGAGAGCACCAAGGACCCCCGCATACCAGGAACTGCTCAATACAATCATAAGCTAAAAAGCATTTCTGGTTTTTACTTCTTTTGGCCAAATCCACAGAGCACTAGATATTCCAATAGATCAATTTCTTTTATTAGCCTCCTTTCTGAATATCTCTTGCCAACTGGAAATCATTCAGCCTGAACATTCCCAAGACCATCACTGCAACTCCATGCTATTTTGACAGCATTCCAATTTGGGACACTTTCAATCTTTTAATTTCTTTTATTTATTGCAAGCATTCCTTTTCAAACAGGGATCTCCAACTTCTGCCATTTTAAGACTTGTGGAGTTGAACTCCCAGAATTCCCCAGCCAGCATGGCTGACTGAGGAATTCTGGGAGTTGAAGTCCGCAAGTTTTAAAGTTGGAGACCCCTGATTTAATGTATTTTCTTTGCCAATTCTATTCCATTGATGGTCCTAAAAAGGTTCTCCAGACATTCCTCGCAAAAGAAAGCATTTTCTGGAAAATAAGGGCTTTCCTTTCTGAATCTCTTCTCACACTGTGCATTTTTATGGTTTTCCCACATGGATTCTTTAGGCCTGATAAGGCTAATCTTCCAACTGAAAATATTACAGACTATATATTTCCATGGGTTTTCCAGGAGGGTCCTACTTTGGGGAAAAAAAGTTTATTTAGAATAAAGTTTCCAAGTTAGGATTGTTCTCTTTTGTGGGTCTGTTCATGATGAGAAAGGTGATTTTTCTGGCTGAAGCTTTTTTCACACGTCGCACATTTGTAGGGTTTTTCTCCCGTGTGAATTCTTTTGTGTTGGATAAGGTTCCCCTTATGAGTGAAACTCTTTCCACATTCCAGGCATTTGTATGGTTTTTCTCCCGTGTGGATCTTTTTGTGACTATTAAGGCCACTGTCGCTACTGAAGCTCTTTCCGCACTCCAGACAGTTATATGGTTTTTCCCCCGTGTGGATTCTTATATGGATTTCAAGATGTGAATATCTACTGAAAGCTTTTCCACACTTCAAACACTGATACGGCTTCTCTCCAGTATGCGTTCGTTGATGATATTTAAGGACAAAGCTATAAGAAAATCTCTTTCCGCACTCGGGGCATTGATACGGCTTCTCTCCCTTGTGCGTTCTTTTATGAGACCTAAGACAACTCCTTTTATTAAAACCCTTCCCGCACTCCAGACATTTATACGGTTTCTCCTCTATGTGAATATTTTTATGGCAACTGAAGTCACTGCTGCAGCTGAAAGACTCTCCGCATTCCTCGCACTTGTAAGGTTTCTCCTCTGTATGAATCCTTCTGTGCTGCTGGAGTTTATAGCTCTGATTGAAGCTTTCTCCACACTCAGAGCATTTGAATGGATTCTCTCCCGTGTGAATTTTTTTATGTTGCAAAAGATAACTCTGCTGTCTGAAATCTTTTCCACACTCCATGCATTTGTAGGGTTTTTCTCCCGTGTGAACTGTTTGATGGCAAATCAAGTAACTTCTCCGACTGAAGCTCTTTCCACATTCTGGGCATATATAAGGTTTCTCTCCTGCGTGCATTCTTCTATGTTGCCAAAGGCCGTTTTTCTGACGGAAGCTCTTCCCGCATTCTGGGCATTGATACGGCTTCTCTCCTGTGTGAATTTTTTTATGTTGCAAGAGGCTACAGTTGTGTCTGAAGCTCTTTCCACACTCTGCACATTTGTAAGGTTTTTCCCCAGTGTGGATCCTTCTATGGCAAACAAGGTCATTGTTGTCGCGGAAGCTTTTCCCACACTCCAAACATATGTACGGTTTCTCCTCCGTGTGCCTTCTTACATGCGCTGTAAGATTTGAACTCCTACTGAATTTCTTTCCACACTGCAGGCACGTATACGGCTTCTCCCCTGTGTGGGTTCGTTGATGTGTTGTAAGTTGGCCTCTCTGATGGAATTTTCTTCCACACACCAAGCATATATACGGTTTCTCCCCTGTGTGGATCCTTTCATGTGTGATAAGCGTATATTTCTTGGTGAAAACCTTTTCGCACTGCAGACATTTATAGGTTTTCTCCCCTGCATGGATCTTTTCATGTGTGGTAAGTTTACCTTTCTGAGTAAATGTCTTTTCACACTGAAGACATTTATAGAGTTTTTCTCTCAAGGGGTTTTTTGGGAATAAAACATTCAATTGTTTCTGATTAAATTCCTTTCCATACTCAGATGGTTCCGCATTTTTATGAGAAATAAGATGACTGTTCAAATTGAAAATCCCCCCACTATTTATAAATGTATAAGCCATCTCTTTGATATATGATGGGTTATATAAAGCAAGAGAAGGGATATGACTGATACTTTGTCCGTTCTGTTCATATTCATATTCTTCCTTTTTATTCTGCATTGGGCAATGTTTACTGAAATCAGATTTCTCTCGGTCTCTTTTGGCACATTGGAGATATTTTCCATCTCCATGTTGGGAAATTTGCTGGACTGGGAGGTCACAGATTTCATTGTGACCAGAAGGAGAAAATTTCATTCCTTCATTCATTATGCAAATTTTTGAACTCCTTTGTGATGGTCCTTGATTTTCAAGCACATCTTTTTCAGATTTTATCAATTGGGATACCACCATGCTGGGCTTCTTGTTATTCTCATGCTCCCGCCCATAAACTAATTTGAAAAAAAAAGTAAAAAAAAAAAGTTAATCGTTACCATCATCAGCTTAGACTCATTGAGTAAGTTTAATATATATATAAAATTAAAATTTATATAAAAATATAAATATTGCAGAATGTACAGCCTCATGCTACATAACTAAGCTCCATTTCATGCTGAATAAACTAAATTATTAATGTATCTGAAGTAGAAAACAACCTTTCGATAGATTTTTACTCCCAAAAGCATTTTATTAAAATACATTTGATAAAAAATATTAAAAATAGAAATTAAATTTTAAAAAATCTTATTTTTAAATTTTTTTAAAAAATTGATTTTTATCCACCCGGTTTATTTATTCATTTTGTCATGTTTTGTAGTGTATACTGGAGTTGGGAACCCTTTGAGAGCTGTATGCAATGAAATTTCATTTTAATGTATGACGATCAATTACATTTAAAGTGACTACAAAGTTATTCTAAGTCCTAAATCAGGGCAGGCCTATGAACACTATTATGCACTGGGTCCTGGGTGACCTGGATGGACCCATGGCTGTCATGATGGCCATGAACTCCTGAGCATAGGAATACGTGAGAAACCAGACCATTTAAATGACTGATCAACAAGAGAACAAATCAGCTGCTCACAATGCATGATTGAATTCCCACTCACGCTAGTAATACTGTTACTAAATTTGCAGATGATACAACAGTGGTGGGACTCATCTCCGGGGCACGATGAGTCTGCCTACCGAGATGAGGTGGACCAGTTGTTTTCATGGTGTGGAGACAATAACTTGGTCCTCATCATCAATAAGGAGCTTATAGTGGACTATAGAAGAAATAGATCAGACATCCAGCCCTTTCTTATCAATGGAGACCACATGAAGCAAATGGCCAGTTTCTGGGTGTTACCCTAAAAGATGACCTGACCCGGGGTGCCCATATTGTAGCCCTGGTCAAAAGGACCCAGCAGATATTATACTACCTGAGGCTTCTCAGAAAACAACTGAATGAAAAACTGCTGGTGACCTTCTATCGCTGCACCATAGAGAGCATCTTAACTTATTGCACCTCTGCATGGTTTGCCAATTGCACAGTGGCAGATAGGAAAGCACTCCAGAGGGTTAATGTCATTGCCCAGAGGATCATTGGTTGGCTTCTCTTCCCTCTTTGGAAGAGCTTTATAGCTCCTGCTGCTTAAGAAAGTTCAAAACATTGTCAAGATCCCTCAAATCCTGGGCACCCTTTTTTTTTAAACTATTACCATCTGGTAGACGGTACAGGATAATAAAAACAAGGACAAATAGGCTTTAAAAATAGCTTTCTATCCCAGGGCAAGTAACTCTACTGAATTCTACTGCATAGTGGCAATATTAATGCAGTATCAGGGGTTTTCAATGCAATGTATAGAATGTGAAGGATGTGTGTTTGTTTTTATCTTCATAGTCATAATGTACAGTGAAAGATGGTATTTAATTTCATTGTACGAGGTGTAATGACAATGAACTAAATAAAACTAAAAAATTGGCACACAAGACATTTATAAGCTAAGGACCACAAGGACAAAAAAAAAAATTCTGCTGGTGATGTTACCTAGTTTAGTAACAAAATGTTCAGAAATTAATTGAAACAAGTTTGGGTAGCAAGCTACTGCCAAAAATCTAAAACCAGAACTACAACTATTTTCCATTATTTTGCAGTGAGCGGAGTCAAAAATGACGTTCTGTGGGTGTAACCTCTCCAACTGATCCTTTGACATTTATCCTAGCAAATGCAATTTCAGGAATATCCTCCACTGTTTAGTCACATGCTGACTGAAAATCATGGGCATATCAAGTAACAGGGAAATGGATGTCTAATCAGTGATGGGATTCAATTTTTTTTTTTTACTACCGTTCTGTGGTGTGGCTTGGTGTCATGTGACTGGGTGGTGTGGCTTAGTGGTCATGCGGGTGGCGTGGGCTGGGTGGGCACGACCAACTTGATGTCACTCACGTCAAGAGGTGCCTTGCCTGGTCTCTCCTCACCTCAAAGGCCTCAATGAGATACAATTTCCCTGTCTATTTATTTACTACTACTGAACATCCAAAATACATTATTTAATCCTATGTATATGTACCATATGTGTACATACATATTACATACTATAGAGTGTGTATAGGCACACAAAAAGATACATTACCTTACTATATATACAATAGTGTAGATATACTGTACATACACACACAGAAAGCTCTCCTAAAACTATACACATTCAACCTCACTTACTGTGTTTGGAAAAACACACCCCAGAGTCTACTTTTTGCCACACATTTAACTGACGTCTGTACATTAGAATATTACACACACACCTTCAGATGTTCTTCCCTAGCCTGCACGTGACTGTCAGAGCCAGAAGAGATGTCATGGATTGAATAAATGTGGTGAAACTCACTTAACAACGCTCTTGCTTAGCAACCAAAATTTTGGGCTCAATTGTAGTCAATAGTCAAGGACTACCCTGCCTTCCTCTGCATGTCAGCTTGTCCTAGAACTCCTCCTTCCTGACCATTTTCCTCTCTGTCAGAGGCACCAGGTCACTTCCAGCCCTAGATTGCTGTGCTGTTTCTTTCATAAGCGTCTATTTCTGAAGTCTCACGTTCTAGTATTTGTGGTCCTTCCTTCTCTCCTTTTTTTTTCTCTCTCTCTCCCTTCCTTCCTTTTTCTTTCTTCCACAGATTCCATACAGCTCTGAACCCTTAAGGCAAATCAAATGCAAGTGGTCCTCACTTGACAGAAGGTGGCTTAGCAAGTGTCCCAATTTACGACTGGCTGCCCCAGAGCTATTTGACCTGTTTTTGGAGTTTTGACAACCAGGTGGGCACGCGCGCACGCACACACTTTACAACATCCCACACAGTCATGTGACTTGACGTTTTCTATATTTTTTGCCAGTTTCCAACAATTCCTCCTAGTTTCCGGTTAAAAATGCCCATTGGGAAAGTGCCCATTGGGAAACTTGTTCAACAGCCACAGTGTTTGCTTAATGACCATAAGGTTGCTTAATGACCACGGTGTTTGCCTACCCAGGTATCTGGGTCTGCAACCTTAAGCCTCAAGGAGCCATTTTTCTATTTTCTTTTAAACAGATATCTCTGTATGTGTGTCTCTTCCTCTCTCTCCCTCTCTTTCTCTCCTCTTACTCTCTCCTCTTTCTTTCTTTCTCCCCGTTTCTCATATTTTCCCCTATCCCTCTCTCATTCTCTCCCTTTCTCCCCCTTCTCTGTTTCCTCTCATTCTCTCCCTCCATTTTCTCATTTCTTTCTCTTTCTCTCCCCTTTCCTCTCTCTCCTCTCTTTCTTTCTTCCTGTTTCTCATCTCTCTTTCTTCCTCATCTCTCCATCTCTCTTTCCCATCTTTCTTTCTCCATTTCTCATCTCTCTCATCTTTCTTCCTCTCCCTCTCTCTCCCTCTTTCTCTTCTCTCTCTCATTTTTTTCTCTCTTTCCTCTCTCGCATTCTCTCCCTCCATCATTTTCTCATTTCTTTCTCTCCCCTTTCCTCTCTCTCATCTCTTTCGCACGTGTGCGCACACACACACACACATACACAAGTGGATACCCTCCTGGGTGATGGCTCCTCATTCAGGGATGCAAACATTTGTGTTTGACCCGAGGGGGGCATGGACTGACCACACCCCCTAGCCACGCTCCAAACCCCGGAGATCAAACTGATGCATCCCTGAATGAAATTAAGTTTGACACCTCCGACTTAAGAGAACTGGGCAGAGGAGAATCAGAAGAATCACAAGATCCCTTCCAATATGATGATCCTCTGATCAATAAGTAACCTTGAAGTAAGAGAATAAAAGCTCAGTTGAGAAAGGCTCCTGGGAAGAATCTACCAATTTCTCCAAGTATTTACTTTGGAATCACAATAAAAAAACAAAAACAAAATGAAAGCAGACTGTCTCCCTCAACCTTGAACATGCTTTGTCAGACTTTGGACGATAAAAAAGACTTTCCACAATGAACTGAATCCAGAGTAAAAGGGATCCTTACCCAGAGCAGCCATATTCCTAGAATTCTCCAGCATGACTTCTCCATATAAAGCTGTTTGACTGGGATCCAGCAGCTCCCACTCATCCTCTGTGAAATACACAGCCACCTCCACAAAGGACACCAAGCCCTGGAATTCGAAGGATACATGTTCCTCAGCAGAAGTGCCAGAAACCTCCCTTCCACGTTTCCAATATCTTAAAAATGAGTTTCATAAGAGAAAAATGCTCCATACTCTAATCCCTAACCCCAGCCATTGAAATAAAGAAAAAAGGGCTTTGGGACTAGTGTGTTTGTTAATAAGCCTTGGTCAGAACAGAGGTTGGGGAGGACCATGGGTCAGTACTGGAGTCTGGGGAAGGCTCTGATGAGTGCTCTGCATCGAAGACAGGGATGGGGCCAGGGCCATCCAACAATTATCAGCTGCTAGAGTCGAAGATCAGTGAGGCGGAAGAACAGTTGGAGCCTCTTCCTAATGTGCTCATGCACAGAGCTGTCAGGAGAAGGGAACAGTTAAGGAACAAGGGTCAACTTGGGAGTAAAGGCACAAGTGGAGGGTGAATGGTCCCTCCCATAGGGAGTAAATAGGAGAGAAAGGGGAGTGATGTTTGCAGGAGACAATAAGTTTATTTATTTATTGATTGATTGATTGGTTTGATTTTTGTCAATCGCTTACCAGATAATAGATATAAGTATAAACCTGAGTAAGGTTACAGGAAATAGGTACGAATAAATGGGGACAATAGGACAGGGACAGTAGGCACGATGGTGCACTTATGCACGCCCCTTAATTAATTTAATTAGAGAGAAGATCTGTTTATCTAAGTTTGTGACTCCCAGGTATTTCCTTGTACAGCGTTGCACTTGGAAGCTATTGGCCTGGCAACTCTCCATGCCTGATAAGGTCTATGGCTGCAATTCACCCTTGAAAGACTGTTCACTGGGACTTCGCTGGATGTGAAGGATAGGAATTCACATTAGCCAAATAAAAAGGGGTTTTTGTCAGGACAAGGAGTCTGTTTCGAGACTTTGTGAAGCCTTCCTGCCCGCAGTCAGGAAGCAGTCAACTTGAACAACGAATGAAGCCAAATTTTGATCTCAACGTTTGAAATAAGCTTGGTGTGGATGCTCATGGCACAAATGCCCCCCTTCCCTCCTTCCACAGATGTTCCTGCCCTAATGAGGCTCCTCACCTGAGATGTTGCAGCTCGACCACACAGAGGAGATGTTTCAGTGGTTTCCATCCACAACCTTGGCTTCCCTGTGATCAAGATAAAAGGAGACGGATAAAGAATAGCAATAGCAACAGCACTTATATACCGCTTCACAGGGCTTTTACAGCCCTCTCTAAGTGGTTTACAGAGTCAGCCTCTTGCCCCCAACAATCTGGGTCCTCATTTAACCCACCTTGGAAGGATGGAAGGATGAGTCAGCCTTGAGCCTGAGGGGGGCTTGAACTGCCAAACTGCTGGCAATAAGCAGTCAGCAGAAGTAGCCTGCAGTACTGCACTCAAACCACTGCGCCACCATGGCTTAAGACTTATATACAGCTTCACAGTGCTTTACAGCAGTGCCTGAGCAGTTTACAGAGTCAGCCTATTGCCCAGCAGCCGAGAGGAAGAAGGAGAAGGTGGCGGCTCCTGCTAGCTCTACAGACAATGCTAGTGGCCCCTGTTGTCCCCATCTTTCTCTCGGCTGCTGGGAGAAACTGTGTGAAGGAGGGAAAGGCAGCTTTAGCAAAGGAATAAAAGGAAGGAACAGATCAGACATCCAGCCCTTGCTTATGAATGGAGACCGAGTGGAGCAAGTGCCCAGTTTTAAGTTTCTGGGTGTTACCTTAAAAGAGGACCTGACCTGGGGTGCTCACATTGCAGCCTTGGTCAGAAGGGTCCAGCAGAGATTGTTCTACCTGAGACTTCTCAGAAAACAACAACTGAATGAAAAACTGCTGGTGACCTTCTACTGCTGCATTATAGAGAGTATCTTCACTTACTGCACCGAGCAATGTCATTGCTCAGGGGATCATGGGTTGTTGCCCTCTCCTCTCTTTGGAAGAGCTTTATAGCTCCCAAGAAAGCTCAAAACATTCTCCAAGATCCATCTCATCCTGGCACCCTTTTTTTGAACTATTACCCTCTGGCAGACAGTACAGGATATGAAAAACAAGTAGGCTGAAAAACAGCTTCTATCCCAGAGCAGTAGCTCTGTTGAATTCTGCTGTGTTGGTGCAGTGTCGGGGGTTTTCGGTTCAATGTGTGGAGAGTGAAGGATGTGTGTTTGTGTTTATTTTCATGGTCGTGATGTGCACTGAAGATGGTGTTTGATTTCATTGTACGAGGTGCAATGACAATAAAGTAAACTAAACTAGAAACTCATTTTACTGCTTCCTCTTGGCTAATGCCCAGCTAAGAAGTTGCTCTGCCACAAACGGGCAGAGACGAGCGGTGAGGGGCGTGTCCGAGCAACGCTCCTGCACCGATAAAAACCTTCCCTTTCCCCTGTGGAAAGATCAGGGCCTTTTTACTTTGTCCTAGGCTGAGCCCAGGGGATGCTCCGGGCCATCGAAGGCATGGGCAGCCCAGCTCTCAGCTTCTGCCAGCCCTCTGGGCGGCAGCTGTCCATTCGCCCTCCCCTCTGCCTTGGATCCTGCTGCTCGCAATGGGGGACACACTTTCCGATCAGCCTAGATGGCGTGCGGGGAGGGGCAACAGGCACCCCACTCTGCGCCTGCTTCTCTGCCATTGTAAATGGGCTTGGATCATACCTTCGGCATCACTAGGTGGCACAAATGCACCGTAACAAAGGCCACGCTTAGGCTTTGGCATTTGCTAATCCTCCCTCTCCAGTCACAGCACCTTTGTCAGAGCTCCAACAAATCCACCCCCATTCAAATAATAAGTCTTTAGTTGCATTTCTCAGAGTAAAAAAAAAAAATATTAGAAGTGGCCATATTGGCATGAGCTGGGTGCAGCCAACACTAAAATACATCATTCATTTCCCCCTTGACCCTGGTCTTCCCCCCACCCTCTGGATGTATATTCTCCAATGGGACATATCCATAGCCAAGAGTCATCAATCATACTCTCCAGTAATAATCTTGTGTGCCAACAACTTTGGGCTGCCAGGACGATTATCTAGGCACTTAAGGAATGCACTGTTTTCCCCCACTCCCTTTCTGCTGGCAACCAGAAGACCAAAGGAGTATTTTTTTTTTTTTAGTTGACAACCATTACCTTTAGGGAACTGCCTCAAAGATCGCACGGCAAGAGAAAAGGCACATGTGCTGTCACTGCCTTCCAGGTTGGCCCTAGAAAAGCCTGCCCTCACAATTGGGACTCCCTTTCTCCCAGCGCTCGTGCAGGGAACCATGGAGCTTAGCGGTGGCATGTTGTGTGCCTTAATAAGTCTGCCGGTGGCTTCAGTGTGCCTTTCCAACCCCAAAGTGTGGCTCTCTTAAAAAAAATGTGGGTTCTCGCATGAACGCTGGGAGAAAAGGAGTCCAATTGGGTGGGCAGGCTGGTCCTCGAGGGAGGCAGAGATCAGTGCTCCTCTCCTCCCCGTGGTTCTAATTCTTCAAGACCTTTAGATGGGCTTTTATTTTGTCAGCCCAAGGGCAGAGGGGGGAAAGAAGGAATTCGGAATGGTATGTGTCATGCCCCTGTTGGAATCTGATTCGGAGGGGGAAGCCGAGCAGCTGACAGGGAGTGGGAGTATGGCTCTGTTGGCTGTGGAAGAAACTGGAGAAGGACAAAATCCGACTGGGCAGAACAGGGGAGAGGTGGAGCAGGGCAGAGGGAATTCGGAGGAAGACCCAGGCCCACCCCCTCTTCCCCCTTGGGCACGCAGGGAGGAAGAGAGAAGGGAGCAACGTGAGTTGCATGGCTTATGGGGGAAGAAAGGGCCCTGATTCCCTTAACTGCAGCTGGGAAACCAGGATTTAAAAAGGGAAGCTGAACACAAGTTGTTGGGAGCAAATTGTGAATTAGTTGGTATCGTCGAGGCTTATGTGTGTTTCTGGTGCCTTCCCAATTGTGTGTGTTTTGCTGGCCTTTCAAGTCTGCAATTCCTTCTCCTGCCCTGTCAAGTTAATTACTGCAGCGCAGCCGTTTGCGTTTGTTTGGATTTTTAGCTTGCCAGTATGCTATGTACTTTGTTTTTCAGAATTGAATTTCTCTCCACTTAAAGACGCTCCTGCGCCAGAGTTTTTCTCCAGCCGAAGGTAAACCCTAGTACACCTTGCGGGGTAAAGTGGGAGATAATAAAGGGACTCTTCCTTGCTTATCTTGCGACTCAGTGTTGCTTTGACGCCACGCCCCAAGCTTCATCACCAAGTATGTACGCGAAATCTGTCTCCTGTGGCATTCACTGCCGCCACGGCGGGGCAGCTCAGTCAGGTGGCCTCCGGCGGTAGGCCAGCAGGCAAGCATGCTGGCCAGGGCTGGGTATTTCAAATTTTTTAACAACGCGTTCTGTGGCATGGCCCCTTATTGGTTAAGCACTAGGCTTTTTGGTCGGTCATGTGACTGGGTAGGCACATGCGCCTTCGCGTGGTCATGCTATGGCTGGGTCGCTGCGCCCCAATCTCCCCAATATCACTCACATCGAGGCACACATGCTCCTGGCCTGGCCCTCTCATTGACTGGTGGGGGATGCTGTAAGTGAAATTAAGTCATTAAGTCACTTTTTCAGTGCTCATTGCTAACTTTGAATGGTCACTCCACACAAGCAAACAGTACCAGACAAAGGAGCCCGGCAAAAAACAAACTCCAGAGAAATTCCTGAGACAGGAAGTCTAGCTTCCTCCCAAGAACGCTCAATAAGCGGCTTATGGGAGCAGCGCAGTTTCTGTAAGCAACACCAGAATGTTCCTTCCTGCCTTCCTAAGGCATTTTAGGCCAGTAATTTTTCCTTCCAACAAACGGTTTCTCCAAACTGCTTAGAATGTTAACAACCAGTTCTAGCGAATAGGTGCGAACTGGTAGAATCCCACCCCTGATGCTGGGCCACGTGGGAGGGAGCTAGGCCGGGATTCTGGCCTTGCTGTTTGCAGTCACTCACCCAGGCAGATCAGGGCAGTTCAGTGCCGCATGGGATGTAGCCTATGTGATCTAGGAAAGCCAGGGACCAGCAGCAGCTATGCCAGACAGCAGATGAGAAAAGGAGTGACTGGGCAGGGCGGGGGTGGCCCAGCCAGAATTATCGTTACCGGTTCTCCTGAACCAGCTAGATCCCACCGCTGTGTTTAATACATTTCTATCCTATCCGTCCCACAGTAAAGTTTGCCCACAAATATCAAGAAATCTATGAAGAATATCATGTTTGAACTGCAAACTGAAATTGAATCTTTCTAATAAGGATAAGAATTTGTAAACATGCAGAAGGTATGACCTTGAGGAACAAGAACAACAACCATTACCAAGATAACAGTTAAATAAAAGAAACCTGACTTCAGGGCAGAACTGTGAGCTGAGAAATTGTCTCAGAAAAATACCTTCCTTGTTATGACAAAGAGAAAAGAAGGGGAGGACTGAAGCGGATGGGGGAGGTGATGCAATGGGCAAAACAAAAACAGAATGTCTCCCTCAACCTTGAACATGCTCTGTCAGCGTTTGGACAATAAAAAAGACTTTCCACACTTAACTGAATCCAATTGAAAAGGGATCTTTACCCAGAGCAGCCACATTCCTAGAATTCTCCAGCATGATTTCTCCATATAAAGCTCTCTGATTGGGATCCAGCAGCTCCCACTCATCCTCCGTGAAATAGATAATCACCTCCTCGAAGGACACCAAGCCCTGGAATTCGAAGGATATATGGTCCTCAGCAGAAGTGCCAAAAACCTCCCTTCCACATTTCCAATATCCTAAAAATGAGTTTCATAAGAGAGAAAATGCTCCTTTTCTGACATAATGTACCGCTAGGTTTAATAGCTCTCTCTCTGACCAGCTACCTGTCTGTTCCTTCCCCAATTAATCTTAGATAAGCCAGTTTGTCGCATCTCCTTTTGTGTCAAAACTTCCATTTTTTCAGACAAGCTGCCGTTTTGATCTAAAAACATCCATACCTCACATATATAAAACTTTTAACTGGATCTGCTTCGACACATGCCATAATGTAACTGCTCTGATTTGTTTTAAATGGTTGTGGGTTGGTCTATTAGTGCTTTAATGGAAGTTAAGAAATTGAAAATGACTCAGTGCTTTCATTTTTGTGCTAGCTAATTCCTTGTTTTTCCACATTCCTCAGCATTTTTTTTAAATAAACTACTGTAATCCAGTGCAAGTTCAAGGAACTTGACTCCTTAAATAAAGGAACTGATTCCTTTAATGAACTCAATACCTGAACATGAATGTAATGGGCCAGGAGGAAAAGTTCCTATTAGGACAATGGTCCTTACAACAGAAATCTAAGTCTGGGACAGAAATGTAATTTGAGAACATTTCTCAGGTGTCACACTGCCTAGTTCTGAGGGAGGTTGGCAGGTGCTCTCAGACCTCCAAGATTCTGTTACTATAACCCCGTAAGGGTCTTCAGACTTGACAGCTTTAAGACTTGTAGACTTCAACTCCCAGAATACCTGAGCTAACATGACTGGAGGAGGAATTCTGGGAGTTGAAGCCCACAAGTCTTAAAGCTGTCAAGTTTGAAGACCCTTGCTTATAACCCTACAGAGAAAGTCAGATTACTTGCCATAACTTTGGTTATAAATTTGGTCTACCTTGGAGGACTAACTCTTCAGTAGGTTATGCTTAACTATGAATGAAGCCAAATTTTGATCTCAACCTCCTTTGGATGCTCATGACACAAATGCCCCCCCTCCCGCAGATGTTCCTGCCCTAATGAGGCTCCTCACCCGAGATGTTGCAGCTCCACCCGACAGAGGAGATGTTTCAGTGGTTTCCATCCACAACCTTGGCTTCCCTGTGATCAAGATAAAAGGAGACGGATAAAGAATAGCAGTAGCAACGGCACTTATATACCGCTTCACAGGGCTTTTACAGCCTTCTCTAAGTGGTTTACAGAGTCAGCCTCTTGCCCCCAACAATCTGGGTCCTCATTTTTACCTACCTCGGAAGGATGGAAAGCCGAGGCAACCCTGAGACCCAAACTGCCAAACTGCTAGGAATCAGCAGTCAGCAGAAGTAGCCTGCAGTACTGCTGTTAAGGGCTCTGGCATCCATCCCCATTCAAATCGTGAGTCTGTAGCAGCATCTTTCAGCTTAAAGATTTATTAGGAATGAAACATGCCAACGCAACCTGGGTGTAGCTGACACTGAGATACATCGTTCATCTCATCCTTGACCCTGGTCTTTCCCCCACCCCCTGGATGTATCTTATCCAATGGATACATCCATAGCCGAGAGTCATCAATCATGCTCTCCAGAAATAATTTTGCAGTGCCAGAAGCTTCGGTTGCCTAGAAATTATCTATAAGCATTTAAGGAATGTATTACTCCCTTTCTGCTGGCAACTCTAAAAGACCAGAGAAATATTTTTGAGTTGACAACTGCACTCTAACCACTGCTACACCATGGCTTAACACTTATATATAGCTTCAGAGGGCTTTACAGCACTGTCTGAGCAGCTTACAGAATCAGCTTATTGCCCTCAACAATCAGGATCCTCATTTTACCAACCTTGGAAGGATGGAAGGCTGAGTCAGCCATGAGCCGATCAAGATCGAACTCCTGGCAGTGGGCAGAGTTAGCCTGCAATGCTGCATTTGAACCACTGCATCACCGCGGCTCCTTTTTTGGAATATTTGGAAGCTGGGTGAGCCTGCTGTTGGAACACGCTAAAAATTAAAGCCGGAGTGATGTGTAGAAGAGACAGAAGAATGAAATGACTCCAGGATGACTGTCTGCAGAAGCAACTTTTTACTTACATGGCAATGAGACCTGAGTTGGATCCTCCTCTGAGAAGCCCAACACCTGCTCCATAGAGAGATCAGAGAAATCTTCTCTGCCTTCAGGAGGTACGGTGTCCATCTTCATTGGCTGGCCCTGCAATTTGAAAAAAGAGCCAGGGTCAAAGAAGAACAAAAGTTAAAACAATTAAACACTGGAAGAAGGGGATTCTCCTCTGCCTCCAAAACTGGACAATATTCCTTAATGGAGATGTGCCTGGGATTCCCTCTTCCTCCCATGAAATAATCTGGAGAGGAAAACAGGATTCTGGCACTGGAAATGGAGGGAAATCAAAGTCTCTTCTGTTGTTACGACTTGCATTTGCGTCTCCAAAGCTGGACTGTATTATAACCAGAGTTGGAGATGCAAATTCCCCTTTTCCTCCCATGGAATAATCTGGATGGGGAACCAGAACTCTGGGACTGAAACTGGAGGGAAACCAGAGCATCTTCTATTGATACGACCTCCCATTGAGCAGGGCAAGGGGACTGGATCTTCCTCCCAGAAGACCCTTATCTTCTGTTGTAAGTTTGAATGGTCACTAAATGAACTGTTGTAAATTGAGGACTCCCTGCGATCTGGGCGGGGATTGTAGGTCTGAAATTGGAGGGAAACCAGAGCATCTTAACAGATAATCAGAGTTGGAAGGGACCCTGTAGGTCATCTAGTCCAACCCCCCACCCAAGCAGGAGACCCTACACTATTTCTGACAAATGCCAGTCCAATCTCTTTTTGAAAGTCTCAAGTGATGGAGCTCCCACAACTTTCGAGGGCAACTTCTGTTCCATTGGTTGATTGCTCTCACTGTCAGAAAGTTTCTCTTGATATCCAGGTCTTCTATTGAAAGGACCTACCTTTGAGCCGGGCAAGGGAACTGGATCTTCCTCCAGGGAGGAGATAGACCTTCACCTTCCCTTGTAACTGCGAATGGTCACTAAAAATGGTTGTAAAGCGAGGACTACCTGTAATCTGGGTGGAAAAACAGGATTCTGGCACCGAAAATGGAAGGAAACCAGAGCATCTTCCATTGATAGGACCTGCCTTTGAGCCAGGCGAGGGAACTGGGTCTTCCTCCTGGGAGGGGATAGACCCTCACCTGCTTACCTGACTCCCCTCCTGGGATGGAGGAGATCTGAGTGGGAAGCCTCAGTTCCCACCTGCATTTGGGTCTCCAAAGCTGGACTGTGTCATATCCATCGCTGGAGATGGGAATTCCCTTGGATTTCCCTTCCTCCTCCTCCTGTGGAATAAACCGGAGAGGGGGAAAGAGGAGCCTGGGACTGAAGAATGGAGGGAAACCAACGTCTCTTCTATTGCTCCCTACCACCTGCTAGTTAAAAGGAAACCACGCCACCAGGAGATCCTCCAGAGAGGGGGACAGCCCCTCCCCACCTGCCTCCCTTCCCCTGGGCCCGAGGAGACCTGAGCGGGGCAGCCCGGCCAGGAGCCTCTCCGAGATCCCCCGCTCCTCCTCCACCCGCCGGGAGCTCGGCTGTTGCTCATCTCGGGGCTTCAGCCAGCCCGGGGCGAAGCTGCACAGCTCCCGGGAGCCCCAAAGCGGCGGAAGCGCTCGGGCTCTGAACCCGCCTGGCTCCGTCCCGTCCCGTCCCGTCCCGTCCCTTCCCCCCTCGGGCTCAGCGGCGCTGGTCCCGACCTCCTCGTCCTCCTCCTCCTCCGCAAGGCCTTCGGGCTGCCGCTCCGCGTCTCGTCCGTTCCACCTTTCTCCTGCCCGGCCAGCTTCTAAGTCCAGCCGCTCCGCCCCGAATTCCCCTTCCCTGGAGAGGGGGGAAGGATAAAATGTTCCCTTCTTTTTCCCTTCCCCCCCTCTGTTTTTCCCAAATGGTTTCGCCTTGGAAACACGGAGAAGCCAACGCTCTCCCGGAAGGCAAGCGAGAGCCTCTTCCTAGAGAGGCTAAACTCCCCTCCCCCCCCCTCTTGCAAAGGTGTCCTGAGTCCATCCTTCTGCACCTTTTTTAATTTTTTTTTCTCGCGGGTGGCCACTCCTGGTAACACAGGCAGTCCTCGACTTCCGNTAAAAAAAAAAAAAAAAAAGTGACTTACAACCTAGAACGCTTGGCAACTGACTCACATTTATGACGGGGTCGTCATGGGTTTCCCTTTTGGCGACCTGAGAAGGGAAAAAGTCCACAGGGAGGAAGCCAGATTCGCTCAACAACCAGGTTGCACCCATTCACTTTAACGACGGTGGCAAGGGAGTTCATTCAAACGGGGGGGGGGCAAAAGTCCATTAGCAAATGTCTCACTTNCGGGGGGGGGGCAAAAGTCCATTAGCAAATGTCTCACTTAGCGACATCACTTCTGGGCTCAACTGTGGCTGTGAGTCGTAGGGGCTTCTTATGTTCTTAAGCCGTGGCAGGGCTCTCTCACAGGCGGTTGGAAGGGGATTCTTGTGGACTCAACGGAGGATTTTGTCTTGCGATCGGACTAAAACAGGGGTCCCCCCCCCAACCCAATCCGTGGACAGACTCTGAGACACGCAAAATAGCGATGCCCCATCCACAGGATGCAGGCAGCATGTAAAACCACGTCTCCTCTGATGTGCAAAATGCCCCCCTCTTTCCATGGAACTGGAGCAGATTGGACAGCCGTGATGACCCAGGGTGGGAAACAAAATAAACAAAGTCACCAAAAACAGGTGAAGCCCCTTTTCTTCCTTCACTTTGCTTCGAAGCTCCAAATATCTTTGCCTGGAGACAAAAAAACTCCCTCACAGGCAGGTACCAAAAGGAGGAAATGCCATTTAAACTAAAAAAAAAAAACAAATGCCNACCAAAAGGAGGAAATGCCATTTAAACTAAAAAAAAAAAACAAATGCCTATAAATTATAAAGAGTAAAAACAACACAAGTCACACTGAAGCAATTAAGGGAGCTGGGCAAGATACGGGCTTGAAAACATCCACAGATATTGGAACGCACACCGGGTAGGACGCCAAACTCAAGAGAGGAACGATGGACTAGAGATATTTCCACGCTTTTGTTTCCAGCACTGGCCCATCCGCATGTCCATCCTTTTAACCAGTTCTCACAGCTGCAGCCCATGAAGAGGATCAAGGCCCTTTCCTTCCCCTAGACCACACCATTCACATCTCTCCCTTCATCCTCTCCTCCCTGCGTACCCGAGGATGGAGAGGGGATGGGCTTGGGTCTTCCTCTGACTGCCCAGCCGGCCTCTGCCCTACCCCAGCCTCCTTCACAACCTCCGGAGCCACACTTCTACTCCCTGTCAGCTGTTCCTCCTCTCCCTTGGAGTCAGTTTCCAACAGGGGCATGACAACAGCACTCCAGAGGGTTAACATCATTGCCCAGAGGACATTGGTTGCCCTCTCCCCGCTTTGGAAGAGCTTTATAGCTCCTGCTGCCTGAAGAAATTTCAAAGCATTCTCAAATGTCCATCTCATCCTGGGAAACCCCTTTTTTTTTTAACTATTACCATCTAGCAGATGGTATAGGACAATAAAAACAAGGCCAAATAGGCTGAAAAACAGCTTCTATCCCAGGGCAGGAGCTCTGTTGAATTCTACTATATAGTGCAGTGTTGGTGCAGTGTCGGGGGTTTTCAATTCAATGTGTGGAGTGTGAAGGATGTGTGTTTGTGTTTATTTTCATGGTCATGATGTGCACTGAAGAGGGTGTTTGATTTTGTTGCACGAGGTGCAATGACAATAAAGTAAAACTAGTCAGTCTCTTGCCCTCAACAATCTGGGTCCTCATTTTACCAACCTCAGGATGGAAGGCTGAGTCAACCTTGAACCTCGTGAGATTCGAACTGCCAAATTGCAGGCAGCTGGGTGTCAGCAGAAGCAGCCTGCAGCACCTGCATTCTAATCACCGCATCCTCGCCCCAAACTGAGTTCCACCAAATGGAAGAAGGGGTTCGTTGCAATGGCGGGATTCAATTTTTCTTTTTTACTACTGGTTCCGTGGGCATGGCTTGGTGGGCTTGGCAGGGGAAGGGTCCTGTAAAATCTTCAGTCAGAAGTGCTATTTGCTGGTTCTCCAAACTACTCAAAATTTCCAGTACCGGTTCTCCAGAACTGGTCAGAACCTGCTGAATACCACCTCTGGTTGGTTGCCCATTTCACTTTGTGTGTTTGATCCCTGTGTGACAAGGTTATTCCTCTCCAATCTACATCACAGCAACAGTGATATCAAACATAATTTAGCACCTTGCAGGGGACGAGTAAAAGCTACAAAAGGGTCTTTTTGGCAATCATGGAATCAAAGTCTGGCTTTAAAACCTCAGTCTGATGGGGATGCCTGGAGCCTCCTCAGTTTCTCCCACTCTATCAGAGGGGTATCAGCTCCACACCTTCCCTTATGCTCTCAGAGCAGTTAGGGTCATAGACCCATAAATAAACTTCCACACAGACCCATAAATAAACTTTTTCCATTATTTCAAATTTCTTTGTATATATGGAATGTAATGACAATAAAGGTAAAATTCAAATTCATTTGCACCTTGTGCTAATTCACAATACTTTCATAGAGACATCTTAACAAGATACTGGATATCTCTAGTGTTGCTGTAGCTTATTAATGTATAGAATATATTGAACAATTGATGCAGAAACTGCTGGTAATTGAAGACTTCTCAGTTCTCCGTCTGTATTTCACCACTTATATTGAAATTTGTTCCTCTTTTTCACTGTCTTTTATTTTTTTATACCTCTATTCATATGAACATTATTCCTTTTTTCTTTGTATGTACAACCAAAAAATGAAGAAATAAATAAAATTAAATGATGGTGTTAGGTAGCACCCTCCAGCCATACTGCATGCTCCTGTAGGTGGTCCCTGAGGCCAGGTTGAGGAATTACATTTCAAAAATTCAGTGGCAAAAGAAATAAAATACCAGCAAGTAATAGAATATTTGTAGCTCAGAGTTGAACTGCGGGGTCCCTGGTGCTCTTGGAGCTTGTTTTTTTGTGTAGACATTTCATTACCATACTAGATAATACCATCAGTGCAATTTGGTAATGAAACCTGTGCGACAAAACAACGA